>VDFB02098328.1:0-14883 GCA_007258455.2 Sequoia sempervirens | reverse complement strand
GTAGTTTTGGAATTAAACATTGCTTGCTTGGAAATTTAATGTTGGTTTAAGAAATATGTGATATTTTTTAAACTAAAACTGTTTTATCAATAGAGATGCTTCATAATCCATTTACTTACTTTCCTCTCAAATTGGTAGTTATCATATTTTCTCTGCAGGTTCTTTATGCTGTTCTCAAATTTTTTTCATTCATTGGTTATCTCACTGTTCGTAAGACAAAAGACACATTAATCAGAAGTGTATCACAAGTTTGAACTATTTTGCAATCAATTATGTTTTTAGTTTGAAGCATTTTTTGACATTGACTGTTTGGGATAATAGTTGCAATTATTCATCTTCTTCATTATTACCTATTGGGTTGCGTTTCAGAGGACTTGGGAGAGAGCAAACATGGCTTCCACTTTAGATAATGTAGGTAAGTTATCTTTATTATCTTTCTTTATACTATCATATTGCATACAAGCTATTTTTGGAGTAGCGAAGGGAAAATGAGGATATTAAAGAATAAAGCATTGTATGCAAGAATAGTGTTGAAAAAAAAATCTAAAACTGTTTGAAAATAGAAGTTCCTATTGATATATTGAATTTTTTTTTTAATTTTCTCTTTTAGATAATCTATTCTCCTCCTATTTTAGGTTCTACTCATATGTTCTCTTTTCTATTTTGATTTGCTAAAGCTGGAAGTTAAAAGTTCAAAATCTTCATTGAGCACACCTTTCTCTGTACTTGTGAACTGCTACACAAACCATAAAAAATTAAACTACCGCAAGTTAATATGTGCTTGAGGCTTCTTGGGCACACCTATGATCGCTAGTGTATTTGTTTCCTTTGCATTCTGATAAATAGTTTTACATAATAACTTTACTCTATTGAAGTCTGACCCAAAAAAGTTTTCACACTTTTTATTTTAAGACTAAATTATAGTTATACCATAGTAGCTGGAATTTGCTCAGTTTGCTGGAAGCTTGTGAGTCTGAGATGAGTCACTGCTTAGGTGAGTCAGAGTGGCAAAAGAAAACGTGACATGAAGACTTGACATCTCCAAAATTTAAAGCAAAACTTAACTTGGCGTGAAGACTTGACCACCCCAAATATAGTGAAAAACTCGGAACAAAAATTTCACTTATGATTTGAATGCTACATATGGTTTGACAGCAATAATCAGCTTTCATAATAAAATTTTGTTATTAGCAGCAAAATTGAAAAAAAATCACTTTCAAATGTTTTGAGTTTCTGGTTTTGAAATTTGCACAATGTTTTCACAAAAAATTGGCTGTGTGCAAGCATTTTTTCTTATCTTTATTGCCAATGGTTTTCAGACATTCCTAGTGGTGAGAAAGCTCTGGGTAATCATTTTCTGATTTTATTCTTCAATTGTAGGGGAAGTTTCAAATTTCAATGCATTTTATCGCTCTATTATTTGACTTTTTTATTCAAAGGCTATCTCTGTAGAACAAAAATATATCCAGCTAATTGTGTTTTCCAAATTGCTTTAAGAAATTATCAAAAAAAAGTTCTCATTAAAATTATACAGATTCAAAACAAATAGGATGGATCTGAGAAGAGATGCAGGATGGAATTTAGGGAAATAAAAAAGAGAAAGTGGAATCAATGCTATATGGCATGCATGTTTTTGGGTAAATAGCCAAACTAGATCCTAACTGTGACAGCTTTCCCTTTTGTTCAACTAATGTGAGTCATCTAATCATTGCAATCTTGGAATATATTAAATGAATACAAAGAGGAGAAAAATAGGGAAATTACCTTCTCTTAGGCTTGGGGCAAGCTACAAAAACCCCATGGATCCAAAAATGGGCATGGCATCACAGTTACCTGCTCAACCATTAGTTGTCTTTCATTTGTTGGCAGGGTTGGTGCTAGTGATTCTAATACCACTTGTAATGCATTGCATATTTTGTTTTCCTCCTCATATTACTCCTGGTTCAAATCTTCCATTGGAGGAACTAGTTAGAAATGAACCAAACATGAGTAAAAAACTTAAAAGGAAGCTATTGAGAAAATTTGGTTTCAATTATATTCTTTTATAAGTTTTTATTGAAATTTGATCTCCAAGTTTTCCATATCAGTAAGTGATGGTTAATGCTATTGCAATTTGTGATGTGAATTTCAAATTGCACAATTATGATGCTCTTGGGGGAGGACTTACAAGAATGGAAGTGTTGTTTGGAGAAAGTTGTCGAGGATGCAGCAAAGTAATTCATAAGCATCATGTATTTGGGTACAAAAATGTTAGATGAATAGACTAGGAACAAAAAATAGGACAATTTTGAACTTCCTTGGTGTACTTACATAACATAAGGAAGGGGCAACCACCCAAAAGAGGGATGTGACACATCATGTCCATGACACTTCCTAATTTTAGGGTGAACGCCAATGGAAGGAGCTACTAATCACTCTTTCCCCATAGCCCGTCCCTCCCCCCTCCCCTATCCATTATACTGCCCTACTCTATAACTGGGATTGGTTCCAGTATTTGCCCCCTAAGCATTATTGTCCACTTATATCAAACCCTTATTCTTCTTCGGTAATACACTTGTAACAGAAAAACATCCTCATGCTCACTGGCCTTATATCGATCTGCTTATTGGAGACAAGCAACTTGAGCAACTTCACATTTGGCCATTGCCCCTCCTTTGAAGAGGCATGCATTTAGGTAGGGAGGGCATTTGGCCTCATTTGTATTGGCGGTCAGTTCTCTCCTCTCCTCTAGGAATCAAACCTTTGGGGGCCTATCCTAGCTTAAGAAGAATAAGGCCCCCCATCCCATTATGGTTAGTAGTTGTAGTAGGGTCCCCTCTTTCTCAATGGGGTATGCCCAACACATGCCTTATAATGTGAACCTTTTCACCCCATAGCCTTTGAGAAAAAGGGGTAGGAAAAGGGATGCTAGAATTGGGGGTTTAGTGAGTGGAGAGACCAAGAAGGTGTTACGTATATAATATTGTATAACTTAACCACCCTTATTCCCTCATATCCGACTCTCTTTGTGCTATGGTTGTGACCATGCATTAGGAAGAACAAAAGGTGGCAAGTTTTATTGAGATTTTTGGGATTCTATTGTCTTGGAGGTAGGGCCAAAAATTGTTATTGAAACAATCACATGTGGTTCTAATAATGGTGTTATTGTCAAATGCATTTTTGAAGACATGTCTAGAACTTTTTTGTCTCCTATGTAGGCCATTAATATTTTATGGGATTTGTTTATTAGTTATGACCCGGACGCCCCCGCCCCAAACTGTACTCCATCCCCATCCATCCCTGGATAGACGATTGGGACAAATTCCCCGTCAGTCTCCCCATTTGCGAAAATTTACAGGAAACGGTAGGAAACGTTTCCTCTTGGCTTGGAACGGTCCCCCGTCCTCGAGTACGGCTAGGGACGTTGGAAACGTCCCCTGCCGTACCTGGGGACGGCTAACCGTCCCTTGCGTACATGGAGCCTCCAAAAATTAAAAAAATATAAAATTTTATTTTTTTAAACATTTTATATTGCTGCTAAATGTTTTGCGGGGCCTTGACTTTAGTTACTTGTTTTAATTTTATCACACATAGTTGATGAAATCTTGTGAGTAGAGAAACTTAAAGCAGCTGCTTTGAAATGTTTCAATTGTTGGGTAATTTGCTTTCAAACTTTGAAATTCAGCAACATCTGGAATTAGATTGACTTAGTGAAAAGTGAAATTATTTTTATGCATAGATTACTTGTCTTGCAAGGTGTTAGAATAAAAAACATATCATTTCTCCAATAGAGATAAGCTAAATCTGAACTTGACATTATCAGTCCTCTCAGTCAAAGCTACAGAAGATGGTTCTACTCGAAGATGGTTCTACTCGGATGTAAGAAAAACCTAAAAACCTTGAAGAATCCTCTAAAGATAGAAGATTTGGCAACATAACAAGTAAAATCAACAAAAATGGTTCTAATTATGTCTGCAAATAAGATTCAACCGGTGATATCAATTTAGGTGGGGTCTCTCAAAAATTCACAAATCAACCATTTGATGTCAATGTAAAATCCTCTTATGAAACATTTGGATATTGATAGACTATGGTTTTATTGATGTTTGATATTGCTATGATAAAATTTTTATAATGCTTTAATGACATCTATTATGTTGTTATACTACTACTCTCTCGATTTATTTATAAATTATATATTGATATTGTTGTTATCAATTATTAATTTATTGACATATATCTCTCTCTTTCCCTCTCTTTGTCTATAATATATTAATAAATTTTGGTGGGCCATATATATGTATTTTGTATGTCACGTCCCTTAAATCGCCCCTAAAATGGGTCTCCCTAGAAAACGCCCCTGAACGCTGCCCTCAATCATTCCTGCCCCCGCCCCAAAAAGGTCAGGAACACGCGATTTATTATTATAAGATATTGGAAAAATTTAGAAGGCAAAGTTTGTTGGATATTGTAATGTCCCCTTTTTAGCCAGCTTTTGTGTTTGTCGGATTAGCCTATCATCAGGTCCTTGTAGGCTGATGTTGGTGTTTAGAGTGCCCTATGTGGGGGTTGCCTGGTTCTTCAGATAGCAGTTTACAGTGTTCTCTTCTCCAATGCTTAGCGATATTTAGAGACGACTTTCTTTAGGTGTTTCAGGCTCCATTTGTACTCATATTTTTAGTAAGTCACTTGGATGTTTGAGTCCAACCTTACTATTTATAGTAAGCCAGTCTAGTGAGCAGAGGAAGCAATGAGTTACCCCATGTTGTTGGCAAATCAGTTATTGTGAGTATTTGTGGAGTTATGATTAATTGATTATTATTGAAGTGTTATTATTAATGTTGTGATGAATTTATATATAATATGACTTTAATAATAATTAAATATTAAGTGCATATTATTAATGTTGTGATGAATTTATATATAATATGATTTTAATTTATCATAGAGTCATTATTAAAAGCACTTGAAGGGGACGCCACACATGGGTAATAATATTATTTTATTAATGAGCAACAAAAGCAAATGTTTCAAATATTAAAATAAATTAAAAAGCAAGACAAATCATGGCTTTTGAGGAAGGAGTATAAAAGGCACTCAAAAAGCATTTCAATTCATTCATTCATACTTATGCAAATTTCAAGAGTTTTTTGTGTGGAGGAGAAACAAGGGTTTCTTGCTGCAAATTCAATCTTTGAGGGCGTAAACTCTCTTAGATTAAGCATTCTATAGGTGTGAAATATCACCCAAAGTTTGCTCATCAGGTGGCTGCATATAGGAGTCACATTTGTGCAGATTGGAGTTGTTTTAATTCAGATTTTCAGAAGTTATTTGCTCAGATCAGAAGATACTTGAAGGACATAGCTGCAGATTGTCATTTATTATTGACACTAAGCAAACAAAGGGAAGCTGTACTATTACCATAGAAGGCCGTACAATTCTTGAACCAAGCCGTACACTCTCCAGGCAAGGCGTGAGGTCTCTTGGCTAAATCACTTGGGGTTTCAGCAATATTCTTCCACCATTTTGGGCGGCTAGGTCTTGGCCATCATTGTGCATTGTTCTTGAGGTGGAGAATTCTGTTATTTGATGATGGTGTCCAAGACAAGGGTTTACTAGTTGCTGTTATAAGTCTTTCAGATTCACAATAATTCATGCTTTGGCTTCTGGGTATGATGTTATGTAATTTCTCAAAGCATTGAATGAACTCTGATTTGAAAGTATATAGTATTTTTTTCAGTAGTTTGTTTATTTTGCAATTGTTTGCATATATATTTCATTGCATTTCCTGGCAAAATCTCAAAAACACAAAAAAAGCAAAAAAACCATAAAACCAAAAGCAATCAGACAAGGCAGAAAATCAGTTAGTAAATATCCATTTGGAGGGGGGGAAGGGGGCGGGATATTTCAGATATTTATTTTATATTTATGTTGTACACTCCTTATAGGGGCACAGTTAGTGGGGTCTAGGGCATTGCCTTGGCTGGGGGATTTGGGGGGTGAGTGGCCCCTCAATAGTGGGGCAGCCCCCAAGTTTGTTTTGGGGTTGTTATAGGTGTTTTTTAAGCTCATGGTTTTATACCCATTGTATTGTAAACAGCTTAGTTGCAGTTTCCTATGGTTATTTGTATTTTCCTATAAATACTCACTCATGGATTAGGCTTAAACATAGGTGTAAAATATCTTATTGTATTGTGAATGGTTGAGTTAATATACTAAGTGACTATTGTGTTTGCTGGGGTTTTCCTGAAAGTGTTTCCCATGGTAAATAATCTTGTTCTATTGTGAGTGTGTCATTACTTATCTTTCTATTGCATTTAAGATTTTGTTAGTGTTGCTTCTCTTGCATAGAATTATTGGTATTATTCCTCTTCAAAATCAGTTGTGGTGGTAAAAGAAAAGTCCATTACCAGGTTCTCTTGCAAGTTACAACTATCAAGGGGCTCCCAACTTGATGTGTCAAAATACAAAAAAAGGAGCTTATCTGATCTGTTATTTCATGGTTTCTACAAATTTCATATTTTTGCGTGCAATATGTGGGAAAAGTGAAGTCTGAAAAGAAATTTTGTCAGAAATGAAGATATCAAATCCACCTTTGCTAGGTAAACATAGGCAATCGATACTTTGGAACATACATTTGATGAAATATTTGGAGTACAACTCATTACACAATATAGAAGGCGAAGCCTCTATTTAAGGTGTTGCTTGGTAGGTGGAGATAAGCAGCCATGGGTTACATTTATGATGCTTTGGACAGGATCAAGAAGGCCTTTAGAACATTATTAGTAGCAGGAAGGAGAAAGAACACACTATATGGTGTATAATTGGAAGAAGGGGGGAATGACAGCTTTATAGACTTCTATGTGCAGCTGGAAAGTACCTTACCCTGACATTTTTTTAAAGCAATCCTTTATTGCCTATGACGGGGTGATTGAACTCTACATGCATAGAGAAGATGTTTCATGATATAAACGTCCAAGATAAGATCCACTTGAATCTCTAGAAGTATAAGAGGGAAATAGGTTGCTTTTCATAGAAATAAACAAATACTCTGAGGCATCTCCTATTACCAACTTTTCAAATCTATCCTGTCATATTTTTATTTTCTGACTAACTAAGAGGCTACCCTATTTAGGATGAATCTCAAAGAATGACTTGTGTAACTGGGAAATAAAATTGTCAATAGACATTACTACAATTAAGAAGGTGGGTTTTTATTCATACTTACAGGATCCGTTTGTAATATGTTAGTTGAACAATCTGCACTTAACTCTTGTGCCATAACAAATGCAAAGGTTTAAACAGAATCTCATAGACTGTGTTTGTGATTCTTTACAATTATGCTTTACAACTGATTGTAGTGGTGTTGTGCATGTTCAAAGTTATGCCTATCTTTCAAATGGCAGTTTGCATGCAATTTTTATGAAATTAAGATGCCATTGGTTGTAGAGTCTTGGTTCTTCAAGCCCTTAGGTCAATGTGTACTACTCCTATACAGCTGTTGGTGCAACTAGCCTATTGTGTTGCCAACTTCAGCCATGTTTTTGAAATTTCATAATCTTTATCAAGTTGGCTGTGGTCCTTACTTCTTGTTTTTGTTTATCAGTTATTGCAACAGATGATGAAAGGATTGCTGAATGCTGCCTTGGCTTTGGAGCAAATGTGGTCATGACATCTGAAGCATGCCGAAATGGTAGGATCTGCATTGTTTTTTCTGAGTCTTTGATGCAAGACCTGTAGCATAGATGGTTGAGAACTATTAGTTTTGATTTTAGTTTCCATTTCGGGTAATTGGGGTTTCTATTGGCAGGCACTGAACGCTGCAATGAGGCATTGAGAAAGCTGAAGAAGAAATATGACATTGTTGTTAACATCCAGGGGGATGAACCACTTATTGAACCTGAGATTATTGATGGTGTTGTCAAAGCTTTACAGGTATCTATCTCCCTTCCAATATCTCTTAAAGCTGGAAATGTGATTATTCTGTGATCTATAAATGTAAGTTTTAGCATCCAATTCAATGGTATAAGTTCTGTGCTGGACTTCTTTTTAGCTTTCCATTTCCAGGCAATGCACATTATCTATATTGTGTCAGAATTTATAGAAGTTCATTTGGGTATCTGAAATCAGTTGAAAAATTAAAACTATTAAGTATTAACCAGAGAAATCTATTATCAGTTGAAAATTAATTATCACTTTGATCTTATTATGCACTTGAATACTTCATTCTATATGCTCAAATCGGATCTGCTATCTCTTTTCATATTCATTATACTTTCAGCTTACTTGTTTACTTTAGCTTGAGTGAAGTTCTAGCAGCATCCAAGCTCATCCAGCTACAATAATCCATTTTAACATATTACCATTATGTTTGAACTTAATTTCAGCTAGTATAATCACTTTTGATAGTGATATCAACATCTAAGATGTCACAATCTTGGACCTCCTTGAGATGGCATGCAATGTGTTTTTTTCTTATTTCAATTTTTGTTGCCTTGAAAGCCAGGTCATAAGTGTGCAAAAAAAAAAATGATTATAGTAATCAAGGCTATAAAATACCACTGATGGTTCCAAAAGTACGTGTATAATATTTTGTTTGGAAGTGTTCAATCCCTTGTTTTCATAAATGCAATTGTGAGCCATTTTGTAATTGTGTGATGAATTTTACAAAAAAATTCTCCAAGTTGTCAAATTGGGTGTTGAAAACCTCCTTTGCCAACACTTTGGTAACAAAAAGGGGGAATAATCACACTCGTATAAGTTACCACAACTTATTAGAAGTCATGCTAGCTCACTTGTAGATTGCATTTCCCCCATAAAAAAAGAATAGTGAAATTATAGAGGGTCTTGGGCACCCAAAAGAGACACCAAATTTTATGCTAAAAAATGAAGAGGCCTCACAAAGCGCACCTCACCATTAAAGCCAAAATAAAGGCATTAATAAAAACATTGACACAACCCCCTTGATCCTCCAATATTCTCATTGACTTCCATTCATTGCACTAATAATAATATTAGAATTCCCTTATACAACAATCCTTGCGATCTTCATCTGGATAGCCAATTTGATCTCCATTATCACACGCTTGGCCTTAATCGAATTATTGGAGTTGATCTTGTGAAAATTGCCTAAAAATCAAACATCTCCTCGACATGATTTGAGGTGACAAATATAGCCCCTGAGGGAGCCTTTGATCACCTTTAAAAGCCTTGTTGAAATTCACTTTGCACTCATTGAAATCCTAGAAAAGCTGATGGACCCTCACTCTCTTCCTGGGATTTAAGGTTTATGCAAAACACTCTTATAAGGCTTCTGGTCCCAATTTTCCTTGATTTTGGTTATGGTTTCTCCTTGAACTTGAGAGTGCCCTATCTGCCTCTCTATGTACCTCCATACGTGCTCTCCTATACCTTGCTGAAAACATTGCCTATTTTTTTCCAGCCACACCTTCTAAGCTGCTACCGTCTGTCAGACGGGTACGAACCCGTATGTGGGTATCGTGGAAATTTTTAGGGGTTTGGGCACGATGGGTACATGTGTGTGTGTATATATATATATATATATATATATATATATACAAAAAAAAAGAGAAATATACAACATTGTAAAACTAAAAGCCTAAATCATTTCATAGTATGATACTTGATCATTGAACAATGCCAAATGCCAAAGATAAATATTAAATGCCAATTGATAGTTGAAAAAATATTCAAATAAGCCATAGCAATGATATCATATACGTCTATGTTCACTATTCCAATGGAAATCATCACAATTATTGAATTACAAAATGTAGTTCATGAAACATGATTCAATTGATTTTCCTTATGTGAAAAATTAGAGAATGTGAAGTCTCTACCAAGATGAATGATGTTTTTGCGATTGTTTTACCAGTTTGTTGGATATTCTATTTCTATCAAACTTAAATCATGGCATGAAGCAAATGATAAGAATATGCTTTCATAAACAGTGAATGTATAAATCTGATTATCCCAAATCTGATCATTACATTTATACTGATCTGAGCAGACTAAGCACAACTAGAATTGTAATTTCAGGTCCTTGAAGACTGTTTGGCATTACTGTTTACCCTGTTATATGGTGTTGAGACTCAGGAAGGAAGAGCAATAAACTACATTCAGATTTCAGACTGGTAATACTGAGAAACAGCAGTATTATGATCATCAATGATGTCTGATTTACAAAATAAATCTATTATATTAGACTGTTCTATACCTGTGCATTCCTAGAGGAAGTATATCAGACTTCTCATTCACGTTTCTCACAGAGGTGCACACATTTAAGTCATCAATCATCAAAGGTTAGGCCCAGGTTTTGGTGTGCGCACAATAGTGTGCTACATGGGGTTCGCCAGGGTGCGCACACCGCGCACCTGGCTACCCATGTGCTGGTGCACGCCAGTACCCGCACGTACCCGGTGCGTGCGAGTACCCGGGCGGTGGGTAACCCCCCTACAACACCTTCTAAGACACAATTGCAAGGAGTGAGTTCCATATCCCCATTCCTTGTTCTAGTGCTCCCTAGATCTTTTAGAAGACACTTTTTTCAAAGCCACAAGTGGAATCCTCCTTTTGTCTACTTTTCCTTGCCATAAGAAGAGATGTATAACCTTGTGAAACTGCCTAAAAATCAAACATCTCACCAGCATGATTTGAGGTGACGAATCTAGCTCATGAGGTGTAATGTCCCCTTTTTCTTGCCCTAAATCCACCCTATTTTAATAATGTTTGTAAACACTAATGTATATAATATATAATATTAAAATATAAATAATATAATTAAAAATATGATAATAAATATAATAAAATAAAAATACTTTATTGGGGTCAGCCAAGATTGGAGGAGAAAAAGGAAAAAAAGCAAATAAAATAAATATTTTTGCCTTGTTGATTTCTAATGATTGTGCATATCGGCAAAAGACCGATGAGATGGGAAAAACTCTATTTGTTGGGTATGAAAAGTTCAAGTTGACGGAAGATACGTCGAATCAAGCAAGACCATTTCAGCTTTCAAAGGATGAGCCATTGATCAATTTTCCAAGTAGCATTATAGGCGAATATGCATTTGAGAGGAACTTATCTAACCCAAATTCAGAGGTGTTGAGTCACAAAAATGGAGGTGTTGAAGATATCTCAACAAATTCCTTATTAGAAAATAAGGATGAGCATTTTGTTTGCAGCCAAAGGTATGAAGATGTTTCAGATTTGTTGCTTCCTATGTCATTGCAAAATTCTTGTCATCATGGAAAGCATGCAAACAAAGGTGATAGAATAAGAGATACAACTTGCAGTATAGGGCATGTTGACTCTTTGTTTCAAGTTCCAAATTTTCCATATTCAGGTGATCCCTTGAGGGTCAAAGAGGATAGATGCATTGGTGCTATATTACAATCCTCCCTTGAGTGTCAATTTTTTGATGCTTATTTGGGAATGCATGAAGATGGGAATCCGGGAAAGAGAGATCTATATAACTACATCAGAAAATTGAGAAGAGAAAAAGAAAAATCAGAAGTTATCCAAAAGAGCATTGAGGAAAAAGAAAAGGAAGGAAAGAAAGAAGAATTGCTTCCTTGTGATTTGCAGCCTATGGGTGATCCTAAGAAGAGGAGAGAACAACATTGCTTCACTTGCCTAGAAGTTTGGACAACTAGTCATACATGTGGAAGCCCTAAAGAAGATGAAGCCATGCTCACAAATTCACTTCAGCAGGATGATGATATGGACAAAGAAGAACCACTTCATGCATCCACAAGTGAGAGGCA
This sequence comes from Sequoia sempervirens, assembly GCA_007258455.2. Classification (NCBI taxonomy): domain Eukaryota; kingdom Viridiplantae; phylum Streptophyta; class Pinopsida; order Cupressales; family Cupressaceae; genus Sequoia; species Sequoia sempervirens. Next base: position 3,121 of record VDFB02098328.1, on the reverse strand, counting down.
ATGAGTTTTCATGATAACAATAAGGTTGAAGGGTATGTTGTTATAGAGTTTTCCAAACCAGCAGTGACTGATCAGCCACAGGAAGGTATGAGTTCTTTTGATGATTCATTATTTGCATAGAGCATTGTCTCACCATCTCTACATAGTAGTTACAAGGAATCAAATTGTGAGTTGGGTGACCTTGAAGGTGATATTGTTAATACATATGAATACAATTTGTTATGTGATGAGCAAAATGACTTGGATAAATTGTATCAAAGACATTTAGCATGGAAAGGGTTGAAGGTCAATGAAGGTACAACTTGCATCCGTAGGATAGAAGTCATGACAAGTAATACACTTGGTTTTCAGCTGGATACATCTCTTGGACCGACACTTGATGATGAACATCCAACAATGAAGGAAGATGAACTTGAGATCCATGAAGATACCACAAAAAGGTATGATGACAGTTCTGATTTTCTGATTACAAACAATAGTTCATTATCTTCACATAATCATGAGGTGATAGACAAATCATATGAGGATGATAGTGGTAAGAAACCCTACCTTGTTGATACTCAAGATTTGATGGCTAAGCATGAGGTAGCGGTTGTGGATCCAATCCACGAACAATCTGATTTTGTGCATCGTAGCATGGTAGATGTAAAGAGGACCCAATGCATGTGTGATGAGTGGCTAAGGACGGCTAGGGAAGCCAAGTTGCTGGCTGCTCAAGCAAAACAATACCTACAGAATATCGAGGAACAATTCAGTCACATGGATCATGATAGGTAGCAGCAATATACACCTCTTATGATGGTAGAAAATGAAGACCAATCAGATTTGCATGAACTTGTTGAGATGTATGATTTTGAAAACAAATTGGAAAATTTATTTTGTGCAAATGATTTTAATCATAGGGCTCATGAAACATATCATTTGGAGAGCCAGTTGAAGGCTCAAGTCAGGATTAAGGAAGAGGAAGTTGTGCATATACTTTGTGGACCAGCATAGAATGATTGTTATGCATATGTAGAGAACATTTGTGATTTAGATTTGGTTAAGAGTTTAACCATTCTTGGAGAGCTTAATAAGCCTACTTGTGTTTTTGACTCCATACTATCATGATGATGATCCTTTGGGTGAGCACAATGCTGTCCTAGCTTCAAAACTTGAAGTAGATGTCATGGAGGTATCCGATTTGGAGTTGTATGTTCATGGGGATGTTGAGTTTCAGCTGGACTATAGTCCAAGACATGGAAATGAGCATGTGAACAGAAAATTTTCAGACCCAATCTATTGGTTTTCAGCTCACTCCTTGATAATTGATGGCTGTTATATATTTCTGATTATGGAGTTTTCAGACTGCACATTGACATTTGCAGCTGTTTGGATGGATTGGTGTGCACTGGATTGTCATTACAGTGTTGGGAGGTTGCATGATGATGAGATCCTATCATCTTATGACAGCAGAAGCATTCTTGGCATGATCATAGGTATGATTTTCAGCTTTCACAGTGCTGTTCTGATTTGCACCAGCAGCCCAGAGCGGATTCGCATGTTTGGTGACACACATATGATGTGTTAGTGTTATAGTGGCAGGAGATATTTTTCGCCTAGATAAAATAAAATAAAATGAAATGTTTTCCAAGGCAGGTCAGCCTTGATGGGCAATTAATATTTTATATCTTGTATTTTCTCTAGGGGCCAACCTAAAGAAGAGGTTGCCTAGTTATGTATTTAAGGAGGATCAAGTCCTCTCATTTGGGTAACACAATTCATCCTCTCAAGTTCACCTCTCCTAAGAAGCAACAAAAGTTTGCATCCTCCTAGCAGCAGATCAAATTCTTCAAGAAGTATAATCATTCATTCAAGAGAAGAGACATATATTGTTGAATGAGACTTGGCCCTATATAAGGCATGATTGTTGTATGTAGAATTTGGCACTTCTTTATCTGATATATAAGAGATTATTTGCTGGGTTTTTCTCCCTCAAGTAGGAGGGTTTTCCCAGGGTAAACATCGTGTTCATTGTCTATGTGTTGCATTTTCTGCTTTCTATTAAATCTGATCCTAAAACTAACATGGTATCAGAGCAAGGTTCTGGAATTTCCCGATCAGATTTGACAAAGCAATTTGGGTTTTGTGAATACAATTCAATATTAAGCTCGAGAAGAGTCAGAGGCGTCAATTTAGATTGAGGAAAGATCATCGAATGAATTGCTGAGTCCAAGAAAGTATTATATTTCTGGGCCGATATGAAGGAGAAACTCAAATATACAGAGTTGGAGGATACGAACGGTTACAGATAATGAAGCTTTGTCTAGCTGGCTGTATAAGAAATTGAAGGAGATGGAAATCACCAATGAATGAATTTAATTGATGAGCCATTAAATATCTTTAGTTGGGAGCTTCAATGATTAAACGCTACTATGGAGTTGTGCATTGCAAGGAGGCTAGATCAGTATTGACGTGGGAAGAGATACACGGCTCCATCGTAGGTGTCATTGACATTGCTTGGCGTATTAAGGAGAAATCGAAGATAGAGAAGGAAGATTTATAAATAAACGCTATAGCATGTGCGCCATTCATAAAGATAACTAGGTGTAAGGGAAAGACACGAGTTCAATTTTAAGAGCCTACCGACACATCTAAGGCATTGCATTTTTTAATTTGGGCCATTCAGTATCAAGGCGGAAGAGATTAAAGGAGTTGCTTCAAAAATTGAAGGATCCGCATTTTAATAGAGGTGCTAATTGAGATGCAAGGATTTTTGAAGTAACGTGGTGGCATAAGGAGGCTTTGTTTTGGACAGACGTCACCAGCAGATCGAAACATCAAAGTAGGCATCTACAGGTTAGGGATATTGAAAATAAGGAAAAATCTAAGAATTTACAGGCTGAGGAGCAAAGGAAAACAACCAGGAGGTTGGAGCAGATATAAGGTGGAGCCGTGACTTTGCTGGGAAGAGACTACAAGACAAGCGCCTCATTGCATCTCAATTAGCACCTAGCATTGATATTTCTCTTCGGGATAGTTTAATTCTATGAACTATTATTAATCTCTCAAAAATGCTTCTAGGACGGATCGAGGAGCATAAGGATGATGAGAGATTGTATAAGGAATTCAAGGGGAGAAA
>VDFB02098327.1:0-13965 GCA_007258455.2 Sequoia sempervirens | reverse complement strand
AAACACCATCAACAGATTGGCGCTAGAAGGAGGGCCTGAATGAGCACACTGGATCATTTCTTGAATGCCATCTCTCCAGAGAGATATAGGAGGAATACCAGATCTACCACCAGAGAGGAAGATTTGGAGGAACTACAATTTCCCAATAGGTCAAGAAGGACCAGAGTAAGAGGAGAATCCTCATCACCCATCCCTTCACCCACATCGTCCATATCCTCACATCCTGAAGTTGAGGCCATACCCATCCCTGAAGCCGTTCCTATTCAGCAGCCTCAGCAGGTCAATAACCTACCACCACCTCCACCCCCGCTCTTACCAATGGCTTTCCTTGCCAACAATCCATCACCTTTGTTCTTTCAAGCCTACAATGTTATGCCCAAGAACCCTGAACACTTCTGTTCAAAATTCCATGCTAACGACCCAAACAGGACTGCTGAAGAGCATCTGAGAATTTTCCAGACTTGCCTTAAGGACAGGGGGATAGTTCATGAGGATGTTGCTTGTAGGTTGTTCCCTTATTCACTGGGAGAAGAAGCCTTTTATTGGTATAACCATCTCCCTGCCGGTTCAATTCTTAATTGGAATGACCTTGAAAAGACCTTTTTACAGAAGTTCCAGATTCCCATCAGTGCCAATGAGTTATACCTGCAATTCATCAAGGTTAAGAGAGAGGTTAACGAACCCATAGCCAGTTTCAATAATAGGTTTCACCGTGCATTCACCAGATTACAAGACCCATATGTTTTGGACGATGGTACTGCCCTGGGAGTGTATTATGAAGCTCTAGATAGCCTAACCGCAACCTTTTTGAAATGGAGACCCAACCCTCCGGGCACCCTGACTGATGCTTATACAGAGGCTGTCAAGCTCAGTACAGATCTGAGGCAACACTTGACTGGGCCATTGCCTTCTCTGGGACCAGCTGCACATCCTAACCAGATTCAGGCAGTAAATCAGGCCCTCACCAATCATACCCCAATTATGAACCCAGTTCCCCAATTACCCATAGTACCACACCCTGGTCATCCCATGAACCAAATCTCTCCTATGACAAACTTCCCCCAACAACAAGTGAACCAACCCATGTATCAGCCACAGCAGAATAGCTTCCCTGCTTATCTGCAGAATTCTGAGGTGTTGCACCAGTCTTTGGGATCCGCCACAACGACTATTTCCCCCCAGAGTAACCCGAACCAGATCCCTTACCAAGATCCTAATAGGGAGAGGATTGATGAAATGGCCGAACAAATAAAGAAGTTAAATCTGGAAGTGACTTACCTGAGAAATCAGAATAGTCAGTTGCAAGCTGCTCAGAAGGGAATACAATCTAATCCGAACAGGGAGTTTTCACAAGGACAGAACTTCAACAGGGGACAGCGTAACGACAGAGGGTTCTACAATGATAGGGGATATAACCAGGATAGGGGTTACAACAATGACAGAGGTTTCAATAATGAAAGGAGGCAGAATTTTGACAGAGGCCAAGGAAGTGGGTCAGGATTTGATAAAAGGTCACCACAAGGACAGAACAGAACTTGGAATACAGGACCCAATAATGGGGGAGTTCCTACCCCGTTGGATCAGCCAGCTAATCAGATTGTTAATCAGTCTACCAAGCAACCAGTCAGTCAAGATAAGCCTCCTACTGGAGTATATCTGGTGGAAGTGGCCTTATCAGGGTGGTGCAGACTCCATAAGACAAGCCAGCATTCAGAATTGGAATGTCCAGAATTCCAAACTGTTGCTTCTATCTTTCAGTATGAGGTAGAAAACAATGTAAATGCACAGGAAATTGTTCCTTCCAGTTCATATGATTCTCCTGTGCTGGTATTAAACCATGCTCCTTTTCCATCCAGTAATGAAAATATACCGGAAGAACCTAATTCCTAGAAAGATGAAACAGACCAGATTTGTAATGGAGATGAAGTGGCCTGGTTGTTTGACGAAGGAAATATAAATGACAATGGTCCCTTGGATCAGGAGGAAGCTTATGTTGAAGAAGTACAGATGTTCCAGAGACAGGGCTTGAGGGATATGCCTCACAGACGTCCGCAGCCTGGAGGACCCTTCACCACTTCCATTCCTCCTAATAATTTCAGTACTCCCCCAGATCCTAATGCCAGCAACAACCCCTCATATCCACATGTCTCCAAGCAGTACCTTTCGAAGGATAGACAAGCTCAAGAAGAACCTCATAGAGAAAGGACTATTCAAGCAAGCAAGGATAAGGCAGAGGAGCCATCTAAGGAGGTCTCTACTGATATGAGTGAGGAGCAGATGGCCTCATATGTTGCAGAGGAATTTAAGAAGCTAAAGGTAAACCTTTCTGCATTTGAGTTGTTAAGATTTCCTGCAATTAGGAAAGCCGTCTTAGGTACTTATGATGCAAATTCAAAGACATTGGACAAGCCTTCTGGTGAGCATGTCAGCCAGACTCCCAGTTTTCAGTCTGTGAACACACAAAGTCAGACACAGAATAAGACCAATCCACCCCCTGGAGATAGAGGAAAAGAAAAGGACAGAACTCAAGTGGCCCAGATGGATACTCAGCCCACTTTGTTTCAAGGGAAGACGGAGACTCCACCATTTCTGATCTCGGTCAGAATCTTTGGTAAGAACCTTCACAATTGTTTGTTGGATTCGGGTGCTTCCACCAATGTGATGCCTCTCAGAGTTTGTAGGGCTCTGGGAATTACACCTGCTGATTCCCAAAAGAAGGTCACTCAGTTGGACAGAACTGAAGTGAGTGTAGTAGGGGAACTCAATATGATCCAGATGCAGATAGCTTCAGATCCAAGAATCCAACAAGTTATTAACATTCAGGTAGCTGACATTCCTGATGCATACGGTTTAATTTTAGGAAGGGACTTTACAAAGGCTCTGAATGGGTATGTGTCCACTGATCACTCTCACATGTGGCTTCCCTGGAAAGGAGTGCCCAATCAGATAAGGATTGAGAGGGAGCCTAGAATGAAGTACATGATAACAGAATACCAAAAGACTTCAACCGAAGTTCTCATATCCTAAGTAAATTACTTGCTATTGGCCCAATATAGAGAATCAGACGCAGAAGAGGTGCTGATGTTGCATACAATGCCAGCTGATGTTGGGACAGGGTCCAGCCATGTTGAGGTTCTGACAAAATTAGTTGAAAAGGAGGAAGAACCTGAAGACAAACAGATCAGCTTATTGGATGATTTCCAGGAATTCATTGGGCAATGTATGGAGAACCAGATTCACCTGGGAAAGAGGACAAGATTTGAGGAATTACTCTTACCAAACTGGTGCAGAGTCCACAACGCTTCTCATTCTGAGTTGGAATGTTGTCTGTGTCAGACAGCAGTAAAACAAGTACAAAAATGCATGAATCCAGTCCAGGTGGTTAAGGCAGAGGAGCAGAATGTCCAAGGAGAGTGCGAAACCGGTAACCCCACCAGAATAATCGAGGTAGCCCCTAATACCAATAAGCCAAAAGACGTAATTAAGAAAAGCACCACGCTGTAATGTTGACTCTCACTCGATATCCCAAATCTGAGCCAATGGATTTGAGCCGATTAATCCAAAAGGTAAAGATTCTTCCTTCGGCATCTTCATAGGCTCCACCTCATTGCACAAATAATGTGGCTGAATATGGAAGCGGCCAATTCATGGACTCCTTATGGCACTCAAGAAAAAGGTCAGGGTCTTGCAAGTATTTGGTGACTCAGAATTAGTGGTCAAACAAGTAAGAAAGCAATATGCGTGTCATGACAGAAGAATGACCAGCTATAGGCATAGAGTTTGGGACCTCATCGAGGGGTTCGACGCTTTTAATATCCAATTAATCCCAAGGAAGAAGAATCAAACCGCTGATTCCCTAGCTCAAGCGGCCAGTACCTTGCAACCCCTGTCCCTATCAGGATTGAAGAAGTTTACTGTTGAATTAACTCCTGTCCCATCAGTCCCTGACAATGTGACTAACTTTCAGGTGTTTGAGGATGATAAACATATCCTTGACTTTATCACAAACACGGATGTTTTTGCTTCACAGATCATTGATGAAACAGAACCTCAAGAAGCAGAATTGGATCTGGAAGGTGTGCTAAATTTGAAGTCCAATACTATTCTGAGGGGAATGGTACAGCTAGAGAGGATTTTTGATATGGACAAAATCAGAGACCAGGAACAGGAATCTAAGAAAGAGTCTATCAGTGGACAGTGTGACACTCACAACGTGGGCACTGAAGATGATGTGAAGAATGTTTTCATTGGTAAGGTCTGTACACCTGAAGAAAGACAGGGAATAATCAGAGCCCTATACGACTTTCCAGACATAGTGGCCTGGGGTTATGAAGACTTGAAGACTTACGATACATCCATCATAACTCACACTATACCTCTCAAGCTAGGTGCTAAGCCTTTTAGACAGAGGCAGAGACCTATTAATGCACTGTTGGAGCCACTCATACAGAAGGAAGTCCAGAAACTGCTTTCTGCTAGAATAATATTTCCTATCAGGTATTCTACTTGGGTGGCTAATCTAGTTCCAGTAAGAAAGAAGAACGGTGAAATTAGGCTCTGTGTTGACTTCAGAAATCTGAATAGGTCATCAGAGAAAGATAATTATCCAGTTCCCTCTTTGGATGAGGTGTTACAAGTGGTTAATGGATCGCAGATGATGTCCTTTCTGGACGGATATTCAGGGTATAATCAAGTGATGGTCCAGTATGAGGACAGACACAAGACTGCTTTTACAACTAAGTGGGGAACCTTCGCATACAGGAGGATGCCATTTGGGCTTATCAATGCAGGAGCCACGTTTCAACGAGCTATGGATATCGCTTTCAAGGACATCATAGGAAAGTGCATTATCATTTACATGGACGATCAGACTGTTTTCTCTAAAAATAGAGGGGATCATATCTCAGATCTGTGTAAGGTGTTCTAGAAGTGCAGAGAATTTGGCATCTCCTTGAATCTCAAGAAGTGTATTTTCGGGGTCACAGAAGGCAAGCTATTAGGGCATGTGATATCAGAGAAAGTCATTGCTATAGATCTAGAAAGAGTAGAGGCCATCTTGAAAATTCAGCCACCTGCCAACAAAAAGGAGATGAAATCTTTTTTTGGTAAGATTAATTTTGTCAGGAAATTCATCACTGGATTTGCTGAGATTGTGAAGCCATTAAATGCTATGTTAAAACAAGATGCCAAGATCGAGTGGACTGCAGAGGCAAAGGAGTCCTTTGCAGAGATTAAAAGAGTCATTGCTGATGCTCTAGTGTTGGTGAGTCCAGATTATAGTAAACCGTTCTATATTTATTCCTTTGCTTCAGACCACTCATGTGCTGGAATGCTGACACAAAAGTCTGATGAGGGGAATGAGCATCCCATCGCTTTCATGAGTGCACCATTGAAGGATGCTGAGCTGAAATACCCATGTGTGGAGAAGCAAGCTTATGCCCTTGTTCGAGCAGTAAAGAAATTTAGGCATTATATCCTCAGAAATAAGGTGTTCGCAATTGTTCCTGATTCTGCAGTTAAGTTATTGCTGATGCAAAATGAATTAGGGGAGCGCAGAGCTAAATGGGTGACTATGCTTCAGGAGTATGACATTGAGATCCAGCCCATGAAGCTGGTAAGAGGACAAGGACTAACCCAAACCATGGCGGAGATGGGCCTGAATTGTCTGTCCATAACTATAATGTTGAAGAGGTTTCCCAGAGGGCTGGTATGATGATATAGTCTATTATCTATTGAATCAGCGAGCTCCTGGTCATCTTAATGCAGTTCAGAGGCGAGCCTTGAGGTTGAAAAGTGATGGTTTCATGCTGAAAGGAGCTGTCCTATACAAGAAGAATCATGAAGGTATTTACTTGAGGTGCCTTGGAAGACAGGAAGCTGAGAGAGTAATAAATGAGTTTCATGAGAAATATGGCACTGGTCATGGTTCTGCCATCGCCACTGCGAATCAGATTTTGAGGGCAGGATATTACTGGCCTACACTATTCAAGGATGTTCATCATCATGTCTGGACCTGTCACACTTGCCAGACTGCAGCAACGAGAGAAAGGTGTGCAGCACTTCCGCTCCAGTCTGTGATTGAGGTAAAACCTTATGTTCAATGGGGTATGGATTTCATAGGCCCCATCAATCCACCATCTTCTGCTGGACACAGGTATATCCTTACCATCACTGATTACTTTACAAGATGGACTGAAGCGTTTGCTTGTAGGCAGTGTACATCAGAGGTAGTAATTGATTTTCTTGAATCTGCCATTCTCAATCGGTTTGGATGTCCTGTTGTTGTTGTGTGTGATAACGGTCCTGCCTTTGCATCTTTGAAATTCTCAAACTGGGCTTTTGATCATGGCATTGTTGTCAAATTTGCATCTAATTATTATCCCCAGGGGAATGGTCTAGCTGAATCCTCTAACAAGAACTTGTTGACTGTCATCCGAAAATTGTTAGAAAGGAACCCAAAAGACTGGCACACCCAGCTTCGGTTTGCTCTTTGGGCAGATCGTACTCGGGTTAAGTCCTCCATTGGTACCTCTCCCTATCATTTAGTGTACGGTCTGGAACCAATTTTTCCTATCCAACTCAAAATCCCAACTCTACAGTTTATTAACCAGTTTTACGATGAAAGGGATAGAAGGGAAGCCAGGTTAGCTGAGTTGTTGCACCTTGAAGAAAAATGGGACAATGCCCTGGAAAAATTTGCCAAACATCAGGGGGTAGTCAAGCAATGGTTTGACAGGAGAGCTAAAGTTAAGGCTTTCAGGATTTCTGACCTTGTCCTGTACTGGGATAAGCCACATGATCAGAAAAGGAGCCATGGAAAATTTGATAAATTATGGCTTGGTCCTTACCAGATTGCCGAAATTCTGGGAGATAATGCCTTCCGTTTGAGGACTCTCACGGGAGAGGACATGCCACTGCCCGTCAACGGGCAGTATCTCAAACATTATTTCCAGTCTTGAGCTGTTTTCAGCTCTTTGCCCTGTAAATAGTTAGTTAGGTTGCTTTCTTTGTTTGTTTTGCTTGCTTTGGTTAGGGGTAGGTTTCCTTTCTTGTTTTGCTGGTTTTGTTTGGTTAGAGTAGGTTTGCTTTGGTTTGTTTGTTTTGTTTGGCATTGCTCTTGCTTTTGGTCCTATCTCCTTTTGGGATTGTGGGTGCATCTGTATGGTAATGGTGGCAAAGCTGGTCTAATGTTCCTGATATTTCCCTTACAAACTTTGATCATATTTCCAGCATGCCATGGTATGAATTCTTTTGCCTCTGTCATTTGTCTTGGTGGTAAGGCGAAGGTTTTCCAGTCAGTCTGAACAGGAATGTATTGGGGTCTTATACCTTTAATCCTTAATATACCTGAAGTTGTAAAGGTCCTTATGAGGTCTGGACAGGTGAAAAATCTCTTTCTGCTCTAGTGCCACTGTGGTTCTCGCTCTGTTTGCCTAAACTCAACGTTCACCTGCCAGCGAAATATCAAGAAATAGCAAGAAGAAAATATATATATATATATATATATATATATGCGTTAGTATATATATATATATATATATATATATATATATATATATATATATATATTTGAAAAATTCCCGAGGTTAGAATTAACCATACCTGTGGGATCCGAATATCTCTATCGGGCTATAGACGCTACCGGCAGTAGAGCTATGTTCAGGAGGATCACAACGATAACCTCATTGGGGCTATGGATGCCTGACTGGCAGCGAGGCTCTATCCCGGTTACTTTTAGAGTAAGAATATTTACGTAGTTTGTTCATACCAAGTCTGGTCCTTCTTGCAACGAAGGGTAGGTAATACATGCAAGTGCACACACTTGGACCCTGGTATAGGAATGTCGGATTGGTTGGAAATTTCTGTGCTTTAACTTAGGGTGGTGGCTAGGTATCTGGTTTGCGAAACCATGAGTTCTGGGTTCTTGATTCCAGTTTGTCATCGAAATGCTTGGGAACATTTCTCCAGCGGAGTCGACATTTATTGTGCAGTTTTCGCACACACGCCCCACTTGGGTGGGGACCCTCTTTTTTTGGTGTCTTTGACCTTTGATTTTATTGGATCTATCATTTTGGGGTCTTGACATGTTGGTCTTGCTTGCTTGGACCCTTCCTTGAGGTTGGCATTGATTGGAATTGCATTTTGGGCCAAGTCCGTGCTACCGGATTTGGGATTTTCGCCGCGTATGCCTCTGTTCCTTATTCGCTTCCGCGACTTACCAGTTACCGACTTCTGATTTTTCGTCCCATCGGATTTTCCCGTGATCCCCGCCAAAACTCATCTTCCCGACACTTCCCCGTTTCATTTCCATGAACTGCGGTTTCTCAAGCAGATTCCGATTTTCCTAAATCTTTGGGGCTCGGGTTTCCGGACTCTTCAAAAATGTCTTATCGCGCATGAATGGCTGAGGTACCTTTGCTTAGACGGGTATAAGGTCGAATTTAGGGCATTTTCTGATTCATTCTAACTCCATTGCTTTCTTGCTGATTGCTCTGGCGATTGAGATTTTCATTTGTGCTTTGCGAATTGATCTTGGTTTGTTTGCGTGGGGATCTCTTGAGTTCTGGTGCCCGTATTTGCATTGCTTGGACGTGTTTGCCTCGTAGTCGACTTTTTAAGCTCGAATTCCGTCCGCCTTGATCCATGGTATGTATCCATTGCCCTTTCGTTTGCTTACGGGATGATTTGGGGTTTTCTTGCACCGAGTATTGTTAAATTTGGGGTCGGCCCATGATTTGATTTTGACTTTGTATTTATAGAGTCGGGGTCCATCCCGTTTTTGTTATGGAACCCCATTATTCATGCCCTGCGAGCTCCATTTGTCCGGTGGATTGCATATTTATCCTTTAGGTGGCATTTTGGGTCGGATTACTCGTTTGTTGCGGGCGCTAAATGTATTATCATGCAAAATTAGGGTTTCCCTTGGTGTTCGGCCCAGAACGGGGATTTTATTTTATGCTTGAGTGACTTTTGTCCCGTGTCATGTTGGCTTCCCGTCCTGTTAAGATCAGAGGGCTTTTAGGTAAATCCTGAACCGATATTTTGAGCCCTAAAGCTTGCTCTGGTTTTAATGGCGGAGAGTTGGTCATTTGATTTAGGGCACCATTATTTTAACACGGGGATCCATCCTTTGAGGGCTTTTGAGAGTTGGAATCCTTTGCATACTTGAGATTGTGAATTATTGATAGTTTCGGGATCATTTGAGCTCAGGTAGTGGAGATCCCGTAGTCGTTCGAGTCTTGGTGCACGTTTTGCCATTTTTCGGGTTTCGAGGACCATCGCAGAATTTCGTTGCTCCCGGATTTCCCCGGTTTGGGCTCATTCCGCGGGTTGGGTTTATTCCCAGTGTGTTTTATGCTGTCCGCGGAAATCCGTCCCATCCGGATTTTTTCGGATTTCCTGTCTGGCTCCGTTATTTTGATATTTCGATGATAGGATTAATGGAATGAATGTCTAATGCTTATTTCTTGTTGCCAATGAGTAAATTTAACGATTATCCTTTGATTTTCTGAGCGTATTAATGATTTATTCGACTAACAATGCTTTGGCAGCAGGAATCCGTCTGGGTCAGATTTCTCCGAAATTCCGCTCCGACGGTATTTTTCCGGATTGCAGGATTTTCTCGGACTGTCTAATTTCTCCGGATCCCGATGGATTAGTAGTTAGCGATAGATTTTGATGGATTTATATGATGTGTGCTAACCCTTTGAACTGGAATATGAGTAATGATTGGATTCTAATGACAATTTTTGGATGTGTAGGCCGAATCAAGTAAAGCTGTTGCTGGGAAGTCCAAAGCCGGTGCAGGGGCAGCCTCAATCTCCAAGACAGAACGTTTGAGATTAGATATGAAGAGCCAAGTCCCTGAAAGTAGGATATCTTCCATGTGGGCTGATGTATCTGATACCAACGTCGGTGCCTGGCACTATGAGGAATTCAAGCAAAGAACGATTAAGAAGGACCAGTCAGCCTTGAGACAAGGAATGATGAACTCGGGATTGGTGCACGTGGCAGGGTTCCCTCCAGCGGTTCAATGCTACGAATTGATTCTCGAGTGTGCCCGACAATACATTTTTGATACACAGATGGTGGTCAGTACTGAGGGATGAGTCTTGGCCAATTTCAGTCTAGCCTCCATTGCCTGGGCCTTCAGTATGCCGGATCTCCCCTCGGTCTGTGCTCTAAACATTGACACTGCCCGAACATACTATGAGAATGAGCCAGTTAAGGCTCAGTAGATCATCAATTCATGGCTGGAGAAGCTAAAATCTCACCATTCCAAATTGCCTAAACAATTGCACAGGGTGAAATTCAGGCCGGATATCTATGATGCCATCACACTGTTGAGCAGGGTGGCTGGATTGAAAACTGCTGGAGTATTGGAGAATTGGATGGTCCACGTGATCACCAAGATGAGTCAGGGAACAAATTATCACTGGGCAGGACTCATCAGCGTAGAAATAGACAAACAACTGAGAAATGCCCTGGAGGCAAAGAAGTTCACCATGTCCTCCTACATCATGTATGTGTTGGCCATCTCCTATCCCTACAAAGGGCTGACTCTGATGGGAACTATTGGGCAGGATATCATCTATGAAGTCTATCCGGAACTGCACTTAGGACATAAATATTACAGGAGGGCCAATGATGCATTCACCATGCACATTACCCAGACACTTCAAAATGCAGAGCACATCAGAATATCCGATGGGGCTAAGGGGTTGATCAAGAATTATGGAGCATGGTTTATCCAGTTCCCTACCTTCACATACCTCCGGATTGATGGATGTCCAGTTGCTCCTTACAGGTTGCCTAGATATCCCACCGACCATATTGTACTGCTAGAAGTTGTGAGGCAGATTTGTGAGTTTGATGCAGTGGTGAAGAGGGAAAAGCATAAAACTAGTTTTGGAAGAGACTTCCCCCTTGGGATCGGTGTGGGAGAAATGTGCCCATCTATCCAATCAGCTCACACTGCAGGTGAGGAGTTAGCAGCCTATGGATTCTCTTTCCACTCAAAGAGAATGAACTTTGACATAACCGGAGGGGCACAGAAGAGGGCTACCCAGGAATTTAGGCATAAGGAGGACTTGGAAGATTACTGGGTCAATATCAAGGATGACCTTGATGCGAGGAAGAGGAGGTATTCCTGGCTGCCTGTGGAGGCAATTAGATAATATAATGTGAAGCTGATCCCGGATCAGCTGGATGATGACGGAAAATTGGTTCAAGACCATGTTTACGAGCCCATAAAGGACAGGTCAGTTGCAGACATCGATTGGAGTGAGCCTGAGGTGACAGAGTTGGAAGACTTGATGGCCCTGGTGTTGAGATTCACCTTTTCTTGGATTAAGCATAAAGTCTGGGTATTGGAGAATGTCAATGTGCCCTGTACCTTCGATTTGATGGGGAATATCAACCCCATGTCCACTTCTGAAGAATCTGGGGATGAGGACCCCAAAGGGAAAACGGCTAAAACCTCGCCATTCAAAATGAAAGTCAGAGGTCCTAAGGGAACTGAACCTGCAACAAAGAGGAAACCAATTGGCAAGCACAGGTGGAAGACCCTGACAATCAGTAAGTCCTCGGATGAGGAAGAAGCAGAGAAAGTTGAAGAGGAGGATGCCCCTCCACCGCCTAAGAAAGTTAGAACCGCGAGGGTGGCAAAGAAGAAGGATCAGGTCACTTCGGAGGATGAACCTCCAATTGTTGATGTAGAGAGCTCCGGAGGGGAAAAGACCAAGGTGTACACCCGTAAATCAAGAACCCCTTCCCCCAAAGATGTTGCACAGCCAAAAGACTCTCCGCCAGCATTACCAGTTAAAGAGCAAGATAAGCCTGTTTCTCCTCCGCAGAGCATACCAGAGCCGGAGAATCCGGATGAACAGGAAATTAGCGGGGAAGCAGAACCGTTCAAAGAAGGAACATTGTTCAGTGGGGCTGCCGAGCTTGAGGTGGAAATGGAAGAAAGGCACACTTCTTCCCTGGTACAATACGAGGATTCTCCGGAGAGTGATAAGGGTCGCGGATCACCGGAACCAGAGGAAAGCATCCCTGCCAGGACTCCATCACCGGTGCTTCCAGAATTGGGATTTGAGGAGACTGATCAAGGTGAGCAGACTCCGGAGAAAGAAGGTGACAAAGTAACAACTAAGGAGGAGGTCGAGGTGACAACCGCAGAAGGGGAGAAAGTGACAGAAGATCCGGGAGAAACCCATGCAGAAGGAATCCAGACTGACCCTGTAGCCCCGGACTGGCTAGAGAAAGAACTTGCGAAGAAGAAACAGGTGGTTGTTGAAGAGACTCCTCTAGACTGGGATGAAATGTTATCTCAGATCGGCAAAGGGAAGAAGAAGAAGGTTGCAAGGGTGATTTCCTGGGTGGAAAGGGATGAGGTGCATAACCGGGTAGTTCACATCGCCACCCCTACTGCAGATAAAACAAGAGATGAGGTAACAAGCCAGGATTACAATGTTCAAACTATCAACCTTGGGCCAGCCTCCCTGGAGTAGGATATTGAGAAATTTGAAGGGTCGAGTGCTATAATTGTTGACAGACTAAAGAAGGAGACCCAGTCAAAACGAGAGCTGAAAAGAGAAAATGAAAGATTGAGGAAATGTCTAGAGGAGGTAATGAAGCCTCTACAGTCTCTCCATCCTTCCTCCTCTACTACTCTGGGATTTCTGCCTAGGGAGACAATCTCCGAAATTGATCAGATGAAGACCTCCGCTCAGGCTGCCACCGACTGGTTAATGGGTGTCCAGACACAAGGAGATGAAGCTATCAAAGAGATCCTTTCTGTGGGCAAGGATGCAGTCTGGGGAAAGGAGCTGTTGGAGAGCATCTTGTCTCAGGATAGGAATGACATGGACCTCCTGCTGCAGAAATCAAAGACTATTCTAGGGTATGGCAAGGATCAGTTGGGCAAAGATGGAATCCTTCCTTCTGCTAGATTGGATGAACCATGGGAGTGGCTCGAGGCATTGCAGATCCGGCAGGGAGGCCTGAAAAAGATACAAAAATGAAGGAAATCAATTGATGCTGACCTCACTGCAATTTATGATGGTTGCATTGCCTTCTTTGAGGTGATGACAGGGAGAAAGAAAATAGCTCCCAAATATCTGAGCTTAGATCAACTGAAGGAATGGTGGCATGAGGTTTATGCCCCAGAATCTGATGGAGCTGTCACCTCCCATTTGCTTGATGATGTAGCTACCTACTTGGCAGTAATAGACAGGTATATGACCAGCATGAAGGACTGGAAGAAAACTGTTGAGCGGTCCAATGAGGGAATTGATTCAATTAAATGCAGACTCAGGGTTTTGCCGTTGCCACCTATTGCTGAGCTGGATGGGATATTCTCGAAGGTCCAGGGGTCACTAGCGCAGAGGAAAGAAAAAGGCAGTAGCAGTTAATGCTCTTTTCGAGATTTGTGCTTCCCTATTATTATAGGGCATGCATTGGACCGGACTTCCTTGGGGACTGTGCCTTGGCCGACTTGGATGATGGCATTAAATGTGTGCCTTAGTTTGTTTCCTTGGCCGACCTGTTTTGGCGGTTTTGATTATTTTGTAAAAATGTTTGGTTGGGCCGACATGTTTTGGGGGGAATTTGATATAAATAGGCATTCTTGCCTCATTGTAAGGGTTAGACATTGGTTATAGACATAGCAAGACAGTAATAGAGCAAGAGCTATAGTTAGAGTATTTGAAGTTTCTTGAAGCAAACACTATATTCAGAACAGTTGAATTGTTACAGCATTTTCTGGTGATTAATACAATTGAAGACATTGTGGTTATTCCTGGTGAAATCCTTTGTGTTATCTCATCTTGCATGGTTCCTTTGTTCTATCTTTTAAATTGCTTGAAGATTTAGGGTTTAATATTCAGAAATAAATTAGTTTAGCTAGATAAATGATGTTTGTGATCTCATATTTGGAATGTTTGTAGCTATCTCTGGTCTATA
>VDFB02098325.1:0-64812 GCA_007258455.2 Sequoia sempervirens | reverse complement strand
CCCTCCCTTCCTTTATCTCTCTCCCACTCCCTCCCTCTCTATTTCAAGTCTCCCTATATCTCTCTCTAAAGTCTCCCTCTCTCTCTCACTCACTCCCTCTATCTCTCTCACTCACTCCCTTTATATCTCTCCCTCCACCCTTAACCCTAAATCCTTAACCCTTAACCCTTAAACCCTAAACCATTAATCCCTCAACCCTAATCCCTCATTCCTATATCATCAACCCTCTACCCTCAACCCTCTCTCTCTCTAGGGTCTATGTGTGCAAAAACCGGATATCCAATTTGTAACACCAAAAACTTACCATTACAATACATTTTAAAACGTTTTTAAAATCAAATATTGGTTTTATCTGTTATCGGATTTGTGGGCCATGGAAAAAACCCATGTGGGTCATTTTGGGCATCCCAATGGACCCTACATTTTGTTTGCAGGATTTGAAAGAAACAAAAGTGTAATTTTAGACAGGAAGAGACAAAGATCAACTTTTTGGAGCATCTTCTACTCAAATATATCATAAGCAATCATTTTTTTAGCATCTTTTATGAGGTATAATGGGGAGCAACAGTTTTCAGAAGCAAAAACATAAGAGAAAGCTTACAAAAGAACAAATTGAAGCATATAGACAAAGAGATAGAGAAGGTCATAGGAAGATAAGACAAGGTATGTTAAATATTGATGAACCTGAGCCCTTTGGTCTTTCAAGTGAAGAGGAAATTGAATATGTTCAAGGTGAAAATGTTGAACATGATATTGAAATTGGGAATGAAAATGTTGAAATTGATATTGAAATTGTTCAAGGTGAAAATGCTGGAATTGAAGATGTTGAACATGATATTGAAATTGGGAATGAAATTATTGAAATTGATATTGAAAATGTTCAAGGTGAAAATGTTGGAATTGAAGATGTTGAACATGATATTGAAACTGGGAATAAAATTATTGAAATTGATATTGAAAATGTTCAAGGTGAAAATGTTGGAATTGAATATGTTGAACATAATAGTGAACCAAGTGTAAATTATGTTTCACCATATTACATGAGAAATGAAGAACCTTGTGTGGAAGAAAGACATATTCCAAATTCAAGACCTTTAAGAACCTCTAAATGGTTACTTGAAATTGATGAGAACATTGTAAACAATTTTGAAGGAAAGAGGTCAACATGAACCATTTGGTTGTAGGCTATGCAACTTTTCAACCAATATTTTAGTGATAAGACATTGACCGAGAAATGCCAAATTTTGTACAATTTCTAAATATGCAAAAGATGAGACCTTTGCCAGCCAAATTGAAGATTCGTGTGAACAAGAAGACTGAAAAAAAATTCTATTATTGTCAAAAATATTTTTAATTTTCTCAAGTCTATTGGAAAAAATAACAAGGAAAAAGATAAGAGAGCTACTCAAAGAGTCATTACAACCGCCCTAGTAAGCCATCAATTGAAAAAGGATTGCTTTATGAGACAAACTTGTATTGATTTTGACATAAATTGTAAAAATTTGGATAGAGCACTTGCAAGAAGAGAAAGAATAGATTATCCTCTTCAAAATGATACATGGGATTTTTCCGAGAGGCTTCCGCATGTTGATAAGAAGCTAACTGATAATGTAAAGCAGGTAATTCAGCAATTTTGGCATGATAACTCTAGAGTATCACCCAATGCAAAGGATGTTTTAAAGTTAATAATTGGAAATCGAGACCGTGCACCGCATCCTAAACATTTCTTGAAATCAAGACAAATAATGTTGTTCAAAAATTTTTATTGAAACACATCCAAATATGGAAATCTCACAAAGGACTTTTGAAGGTTTGAAGCCATTTTAATGTCTACCTCTTAAAATTCGTAATACTTGTTGTTGCAAATATCATGTGGAGTTTTCAATGTACTATGAACTATTATGCTATATCCGTTCTAATTTGCATACTAATGAAATGTTGTAGGAGTGTGGTGGAATGCATCTTGCAAATTCATCAAGGAACTTGCTAGATCTATTTTTATGTTATAGAGATGATGGTTTCCTTTTCTATAGAAATGATTGTTTAAATGCAAAGTGATCACAATGTGGTGGATTTTCAAAGTTTGTTCAATGTTTTCATGAGGGTTCTGAACATGAATTTGGAAAGAAGATTGTTGAGAAAAAGAGATATGAGGTAGTCAAATATACTTTTCAGAGTGGAGGTGAAGGTTATAGATGTGAGTTGGTTATAAAAGAATGCAATGTTGCTGATTTTATTTTAGATTTTAAGGGCAATATTTTCTACAAGTATGCAAGGAATAGCCATAGGTCTCAGTGGTTGGATCAACAATTCAAGATGTGTAAGGACTCTTGTTCAATTGGAACTATTATATCAGTGGTTGATTTTGTAGAAAACTACACATTGCAACCACAAAATCACAATGTGGTGGCTTTTCAAAGTTTTTTCAATGTTTTCATGAGGGTTCCGAACATGAATTTGGAAAGAAGATTGTTGAGAAAAAGAGATATGAGATAGTCAAATATACTTTGCAGAGTGGAGGTGAAGGTTATAGATGTGAGTTGGTTATAAAAGAATGCAGTGTTGTTGATTTTATTTCAGATTTTAAGGACAATATTTTCTACAAGTATGCAAGGAATAGCCATAGGTCTCAATGGTTGGATCAACAATTCAGGATGTGTAAGGACTCTTTTTCGATTGGCACTATTATATGAGGTACAATCTCAATATTACAATTCTATTCCAGTTGTTATTTTTTGTCCACATAACATTTAGACATGCACACGATAGTACAAAGAGGATGTGAAAGATAATTAGAGTATCATTTTTATATGAGTGATGATAGATCTCACACTAGATCAAGTATGTCCAACTTATTGTTTTAGATGAATTTTTTTGAGTTCTTGTAGGAGCATGATATAGCGGGTGACATCTCATTTGGTCGGATAATTTCGCGAGGAATCGAATTCAAGAATGTTGTATGTTTTATTGGTTGAGTAGAATGCATGTAGAGAGGGTGTACCTCTGTGGAGTTTTTTGAAGAAATTTGGGCATGGGAAGGGGAGAATGATGAGTGGTGCATAGCAGGAGGCTCTGGATTAAGTGCCAATTAAATATTTTGAACAAAATTTAGTGATGCACATTCTATTGTCGATTGGTGTAGTTCAACATTGTCACAGGGAGGGACACTTGATTCAACAGTGCACAGATTTTTTTGGTTGGTTAAGGAGGGTACAGTGGGAGGCAGATTGGATTGTCATACAATCAAATATTCTTCAAAGATGCATTCATTTCGAAGCTCAAATGCAAGCACATGGACCATTTGGACACAAGATTTGGCTTGTTTTTGTCAGAGTTGTATTAAGTGTGAGTGGGATCAATGCGAGTCAGCGGTGGGTGGATACTTGGGTTCCATAGTATTTAACTCCTTTATCTCCAAACAATATCCATGAGAAATGACCACCTGATGGAAAGTTAGGTTGATTACAAGCGTCTTTCAGATCCTATTATATCGGGACATGTTTTGCAATTGTTGCATTGTAGGGGAATGAAGAGAGATCAGACTATTGGTTGGATCGATGTGTGCAGGTAAAGCATAAGCTAACACAACTGTTGAAAGATGATCAATGGGTTCGTGTATCCTACAGGTTCAGTTGTGGTTGCAAGAACTTGGTTACGAACATACATGATTAGAAAGAATGGCATACCTGCATTTGAAGACTACAAGAAACACAAAACCATTCACATGTATTCACACCTTGTTATAGCAACAAATGTTAAGTTGATGAAGAATCATGCAAAACCAAAGACAAAAAAACTATGGACACTTAGTAATGTTGATCATGAAGCAATATTGGATACTCTTAAGAAAAGAGATGACCCTTCTGGCACACTTGAATAGCATATTCAAGAATGGAAGGTACAATGCTTAGATTCATTATGCTTAAGTTCATTAGTGTTCTTTATTTAATACTAATATTTTGTATACTCTTGCAATTCAGGTGTCTTTAATTATGATATTTTGTATACTCTTGCAATGTAGGTGTCTTTAATACTGATATTTTATACACTCTTGCAATTCTTTTTCATGAGAATTCTTCTCATTTAATGATTGCAACTTGACTATCCTAATAAGGTAATATGCACTCTATCAATGTGATTCACTTTATCGTCAATATTTGAATTACCAATTCATCATCATTCAATTTGTTTAGAATAATATAGATTTGTTAGTCTAAGCATCTTTTCTATTGACAATATAGATTTCTCATTTAACAAATTTTGCAATATTTTTGGCATGATTGATCATGGACCAGCTACAACAATAGCTAGCTCTGATCCTTTGGGAAAGGTATGCAACAAATTACAATAATATAGATTGGTTATTGTAAGTGTCTTTTATAGTTTGCATTACCATTTCATCATTAATTAGGTCATTTAGAATAATATAGATTGGTTATTCTAAGCATCTTTTATAGTTTTCATTACCAATTCATCATCATTCAGGTTGCTTAGAATAATATAGATTTGTTAGTCGAAGCATATTTTCTATTGTGAGAATATAGATTTCTCATTTGAAAACTTTTGCTATAATTTTGGCACGATTGATCATGGGCCTGCTACAACAATAGCCAGCTTTGATCCTTTTTTGAGAGGTATGTGATAGATTACAATAATATAGATTTTTTATTGTAAGCATCTTTTATAGTTTACATTACCATCTCATCATCAATTAATTTAGAATAATATAGATTGGTTATTCTAAGAATCTTTTATATTTTGCATTTCCAATTCATCATCATTTAGGTTGTTTAGAATAATATAGATTTGTTAGTCTAAGCATATTTTCTATTGTGACAATATAGATTTCTCATTTGACAACTTTTACGATATTTTTGGTACGATTGATCATGGACCTGTTGCAACAATAGCCAGCTCTAATTCTTTGTGAGAGGTATGTGACAAATTACAATAATATAGATTTGTTATTGTAACCATCTTTTATAGTTTGCATTACCATCTCATCATCAATTAGGTCATTTAGAATAATATAGATTGGTTATTCTAAGAATCTTTTCTATTGTATGTCGATGAACTACTACCTTGATGGGTTTTATAGGTGTTGTCACTCTAGAACGTCAACATGCTACTCTTGTGGAAGACTATGCCCTGAATGCATCCAATAGGAAAATTTTATAAAATTTAAATTTTCAAATGTGAAACAATGTAAAAAGGTCATAATTGTGTATGGGCGTAATCTATATCCAATGATGTTTTTTGAAATATAGTTCAAATGTCTAGCATTGTATAAAGGATATGTTTAAAATGTAAAGGAGTCTGTATTTTGGAAACTCATAGGTTGAAATAGTCATATAGGCATATGCTTTGTTACTATTATTGGGGCAATTCTATAAGAGATTTTTATACTTAATTGAGCTACAACCGGACGTTTTCTTCCTAGTTCTTTCCTGCTGGTATGCTCATTTGAACTAGGTTTTGTAATATCTCCTAGATTTATATATAATAAATTACAATGGCTTGCCACTTTTTCAAAAATAAAATGTAAAAAGGTCATGTGAAGGCCATTTCCAATGTAATTAAGTCTTTGATCTTATAGAGGAAGGAGTTAACTCTCTTTTGAAACAGATTTGAGGTCATTTCATTGAAAGTTCAAGTTGATTGGGTAAGATTTTTTTGATGCTTCAAAACTATAACATACTTCAAAACTTTAGTAGGTTCCTTTGAAACAAAGGCTTCAAACTAGCACTCTTTTGTTGTCTAAGACCCCCAAATAGGCCCATTTTACAAAGAGACTCATATTTAAACACTTCCCAAACCTGAAATTTTGATGGGGCGGCATTAAACAACCTACCAAACTACCAAAACCACAATTTTTTTGGTGAGATATGCTTTCTAAAACTCTATTTCAACAAACACTCATTTTTAGCAACTTTCATGAGGTTTTTAAGGAAATCAATGTTTCCAACCTTTCCACACCCTATAAACTCATAAAACACATATATTAGGACCTACAGAAGCTTGATCCAACCTTAAATATTGTTTCCCCCATGTTTCATTAACATTGGCATGTTGTAACCACCATTTTTCACCTAATTTCACTCATTTTTGCCATGCATGGCAACTCACCAACTCGACTATAGACCTTTTTAGCTCTTTAAACCCACATAGTCACCTTATATAGTCCTAATAACATATACCATGGCCAGACCATCGAGCTACACATTGTACAATATGAACTCACCTTTTAGCACTTTGGACTCTTAAGGGAAATCACTAGTCCAATGTAGCTCAGAGTGATTCAATGTATTTGGGTACAAAAGAGGACCATCCCTAGCATAAACGTACCCATACGGACGTGTTGGAACAATTTTTTTCGTCATATGAGTTGCAAAATGAAAGTTGCACCACTTTACAACTTTACACTACTTGCATTTGACAACTTTTCCCTCAACTAAAAACCCCTCACCACAAGAAAACGTCTCCGAGATAGAAAAAACCGAAAGAGGTTATTGAAGAGGGTCCCAACACAATCCCATAGCCTCAGACGGGGAGTCTATAAGCATCACGGTTTCTGAGAAATATCCCTTCAAAGATTGTTTTTTTTTTAGCACTTTGGACTCTTAAGGGAAATCGCCAGTCCAATGTAGCTTGGAATGATTCAGTGAATTTGGGTGAAAAAGAGGACCATCCCTAGCATAAAAATACCCATCCAGATGTGTTGGAGTAGTTCATTTGGTCATATGAGTTGTAGAATGAAAGTTGCACCACTTTGTAACTTTACACTGCTTGCATTTGACAACTTTTCCCTCAATTGAAAACTCACCACCATGGGAAAACACCTCCGAGATAGAAAAAACTAAGGTTATTATAGAAGTTACCAACAATATCTCGTTGCTTCAGATGGATATTCTATAAGCATCATGGTTTCCAAGAAATAACCCTTCAAAGATTGTTGTTTTTTAGCACTTTAGACTCTTAAGGGAAATCGTTGGTCCAATGTAGCTCAGAGTGATACGGCATATTTGGGTGAAAAAGAGGACTATCCCTAGTGTAAACATAACCATCTAGACATGTTGGAATGGTCCATTTGGTCATATGAGTTGCAAATGGAAAGTTGCACCACTTTGCAACTTTATATTGCTTGTATTTGACAACTTTTTTCTCAACTAAAAACTTGTCACCACGGGAAAATGCCTCTGAGATAGAAAAAAATGAGAGAGGTTATTGTAGAGGGTCCCAACATGATCTCGTAGCCTCAAATAGAGATTTTGTAAGCATCATGGTTTCTAAGAAATATCCTTTCAAAGATTGTTGTCTTTTAGCAATTTGGACTCTTAAGGGAAATCGCCGGTCCAATGTAGCTCATAGTGATTCGGCATATTGGGTACAAAAGAGGACCATCCCTAGTATAAACGTACCCATCCGAACATGTTGGAATAGTCTCTTTGGTTGTACAAGTTGTAGAACAAAAGTT
The DNA here is from genome assembly GCA_007258455.2 of Sequoia sempervirens. NCBI lineage: Eukaryota > Viridiplantae > Streptophyta > Pinopsida > Cupressales > Cupressaceae > Sequoia > Sequoia sempervirens. The sequence goes on along the minus strand of VDFB02098325.1, from coordinate 57,338 downwards.
GCACCACTTTGCAACTTTAAACTGCTTGCATTTGACAACATTTCCCTCAACTGAAAACATGTCACCACGGGAAAACGCCTCCAAGATAGATAAAACCAAGAGAGGTTATTGTATAGGTTCCCAACAAGATCTATTAGCCTCAGACAAAAAATTTATAGGCATCATGGTTTCCAAGTAATAGCCCGTCAAAGATTGCTACCCTTTTACACTTTGGACTCTTAAGGGATTTCGTCGATTGAATGTAGCTCGGACTGCTTCGGCCTATTTGGGTGAGAAAAGGGACCATACCTAACCTAAACGTACCCATCTAGATGTGTTGGAATAGTCAGTTTGGTCGTACAAGTTGCATAACAAAAGTTGCAAGAAAAAACAACTTCCAAGTTGCGAGTGGTATAATTACCATAACTTATTCAAATCTCCATAAAATTTGACCAAACCAAAGGCATTTGAAAGCTAATTCAATTATCTAACAATACCACACATGTGTAAATCATAATAAGTCCATACAGACCATACCAAAGCAAAAGAACAACACAGGACATTGGAAAAACTCAAAAATCTTCTTCCTCAAAGATGCAAATTCTTATTTTCAACTTCTCCAACCCTGAGGTTGTGTTTAAAATATTTATTTATGCTTTTGCAAGTATTTTTCAGCCTCCATCCAACCAAACTCCAATGCTTATTTTCGTACAAGAAAATCCATGAGACCATAGCTTGTTGCTTACTATTATGCTTTGATAAAAAAATTCCAAGCATCCACAGCTTGTTCAAAAGTACTTGTTTTAGGCTTTTAGCCATAACAATAAGGCAGTGAACTGTTTGATAAAATTCTTTCATAGACATGTATGAAAAATGTGGTAGCATATACAAGGAAGTGTATTGTTTGAAAAAATTCCTCAAAGAAATGTGGTCTCATGGTGATAGAATGGCATGATGAATGCCATGACAAGCAACTTTTTATGGATTGTCATGGCATTCCACCATCATGAGACCACATTTCTTTGAGGAAATTTTTCAATCAATTCACTACCTTGTCTATGCTATTGCTTACTATTATGCTTTGATATATTTTTTCCAAGCATCCATAGCTTGTTCGAAATCACATGTTTTAGGCTTTTAACCATAGTAGCAAGGCAGTGAACTATTTGATCAAACACTTTGGTAGACATGTATGAAAAAATGGGTAGCATAGACAAACTTTAAAAAAAAATGCCTCAAAGAAATGTGGTCTCATGGTGATGGAATTCCATGAGGAATGCCATGACAAGCGAATTAATATGGATTGTCATGGCATTCCATCACCATGAGACCTCATTTATTTGAGACATTTTTTTCAAACAGTTCATTGTCTTGTCTATGCTATTGCTTACTATTATGCTTTGATAGAATCTTTCCAAGCATCCATAGCTTGTTTGAAAGCACCTGTTTTAGAATTTTAGCCATAGCAACAAGGCAGTGAATTGTTTGATAAAATGCTTTGGTAGACATGTATGAAAAATGTGGTGGCATAGACAAGGCAGTGAACTGTTTGAAAGAATGCCTCAAAGAAATGTGGTCTCATGCTGATGGAATGCCATGACAAGCACATTGAGACCACATTTCTTTGAGGCATTTTTTCAAATAGTTCATTTCCTTGTCTATGCTATTGCTTATTATTATGCTTTGATAGATATTTTCCAAGCATCCATAGCTTGTTTGAAAGCAGTCATTTTAGGCTTTTAGCCATAGCAACAAGGCAGTGAACTGTTGATAAAATTCTTTGGTAGACATGTATGAAAATTTTGGTAGTATATATAAAGGTAGTGAACTGTTTGAAAAAATGCCTCAAAAAAATGTGCTCTCATGGTGATGGAATGCCATGACAATCTATAGCAATTTTCTTGTCATGGAATTCCATCACCATGAGACCACATTTCTTTGAGGCATTTTTTAAAAAAAGTTCATTGCCTTGTCTATGCTATTGCTTACTATTATGCTTTGATAGATTTTTTCCAATCATTCATAGCTTGTTTGAAAGCACCTACTTTAAGATTTTAGCCATAGCAGTAAGGCAATGAAATGTTTGATAGAATTATTTGATAAACATGTATGAAAAATGTGGTAGCATAGACAAGGCAGTGAACTATTTGAAAAAATGCCTCAAAAAAATGAGGTCTCATGGTGATGGAATGCCATGACAATCAACAAAGTAGTCAACTGTTTGAAAAAATGCCTCAAAGAAATGAGATCTTATGGTGATGGAATGCCATGAGAATCAAAATTTCTTTTGATTGTCATGGCATTCCATCACCATGAGACCTCATTTCTTTGAGGCATTTTTTCAAATAGTTCATTGCCTTGTCTATGCTATTGCTTACAATTATGCTTTGATAGAATTTTTCCAAGCATCCATAGCTTGTTTGAAAGCACTTGTTTTAGGTTTTTAGCCATAGCAACAAGATAGTGAACTATTTGATAAAAAGATTTGGTAGACATGTATGAAAAAAGTCATAGCATAGACAAGGCAATGAATTGTTTGAAAAAATGCCTCAAAGAAATGTGGTATCATAGAATGTGATAACAAGAAAATGCAATTGGTAGCTACTCCTAGTTATTAGTTATGCAATGTGAAGTAATTGCATGACTGCTTAGGTTTACTTTGTAAAAACTATATTGTAATTGAAATTTTTCATCTATCAACATCTAGTTATTAGTTATGCAATGTGAAATAATGCTTTGAGTTTGAAGGATGTGCAATGCAATGTAATCAGCGATATGAATATTGTGCCATAGAAAATTGGACCCTCTTGAGAAAAGAGACAATTTCACACATAATTAGACTCACTTTTGAGTCCCTCCACATCATTTCACTTCAAAATAGCATTTATAGGCCCCTTAGACCCATTAATTTTGATCTAGAGGCTCATTTTACCTAAGAAATCACATAAAACCTGACAAACAACATTTAATTACATCATACCCTGACAACCCACCATCAAATAGCAGCAGTGGGACCCATTCACCACCTTGGGTGAATGAGTCCCTTTTGGTGGGACCCATTCACCAAGGGTGGCAAATGAGTCCCCTTTGAGGGAAAATTCAAAATTAAGCGGGAATTTAATCAATTTAACTTTCATTTCTAGTAAATGTCGGCCTCTTAGGTCTAATTAACGGGAAAATAAGGTGTTGTTGCTTATAAATACTCATTTTAATTCATTTCACACATATTTTATCATCATTTATCATCTCTCAAGAGCAATTTTTAGAGTAAAGTCTTCCATAACAAGTTTCATTAGCAAAAGTTGAAGTTTTAGGGTAGCAAACTAGGGTTTTTGCAGGTCTTGAAGCTCACTTCTATTGTCAAGATCCAACATTGAAAAGGGTTGATGATGGATGTCTATGGTTAATCATGAAGAAATCTAGGGTGAAGAGGTGCAACTAGCCACCAAATCATGCCTAAGGACTTGGTTTCCTATTGATTCCATCTTCCATTTTCACTCTCTCTTCAGATTAAGGTCTACATCTTGTTTTTTTATCATTTGCATGTCATTTCATTCCTATTTTACATGTGTTGTAAGGTTTCTAGGGTTGATATCTTGCATCATATAGATCATCTTTGCATGTCTTATTCTAGATCAATAGAATAGGGCTTTTGTTATGATTCAAACTTTCCTAGTCTTTAATAAATCTAAGGCTAGGGTTTACTCAGATTTATCTCTATTCATGGTTTAATTTCCCAAATAGGGGTTTGAATAATGCAAACCTCCCATTAGACAAGCATTTTCAAGTTGTTTTGTAGGAATTTTCTAAGATCCAAGATCGGGTATCTGTCAGAAATTATTGTACAAGTGTCAAGGTGCATAACAAAATTTTGAAGTTGTAGAAATTCCAAGGTGGACTGATTCACCATGCTTGGTGGATGAATCCCTCTTAAGGTGCAAAATTGAGTCATATTTAGATCTAGGTTCCTGACTGTCAGAAAACTGATTTTGTGTAGAAAAGTCCTGACCTGGGACTAATTCGCCCAAGGTGGCGAATGAGTCCCAGTCAGCCTAAAGTCAAACTTCATCAGTTTTCCAGATTATTCTTTAGTCATCTACAGTCTTCCAGGTACACATATTCTGAGAAACGGATTTCTGTTTAGGTTAATTTTCCTTTTTATTCATTCTTTCATGTTTTTTGCATATCACAATGTGTTTTCAAACATAGTGTAAATCTTAATTTTGCATTCGTTTTCATTCATATAGATCAGTCAATTGCATTTAGTTAACTTCATTTAGGTTATAAAACATCACACATAACATTATTTGAATGAACTAGTTAGCATTTTTGGCCTACTTCTCTCCTTTTAGGTGAAAAATCCTAGAAGAGTTAGAGAACTCCTAAGAGCCAAAAATCAACGATTCAATTTATAGACTTTTCCATAAAGTATTTCCATTTCACGCGGGGTAGGAAGGGATTGGTAATCTATCTCATCAAAATTTGTTGTGTATGTTGTGTTGTCATCCATATTGTAGGGGATAGATCTTTGAGATGATTGTTCATAGTTTTGAGTGGACATAATTGTTGGTTGTTCTTGTTTCACATCTTTCTTTTTTGTGAGGATATATTCGCCCATAAACAAGGGTATAAATTCTAAGGATCCCCAATCATTACCAAATAATTTAGATACCATCTTTGTATCATTATGTTCAATTTCAAGAGGATCTATATTAGAGGTTGGAATTAATGTTTTCAAAGGACATCTAGTAACAATATTGTTTCTCATACATATAACACCTGAAACAACCCACAACCGCCACAACCACCTCCACCTTCCTTACCTTTACCTAATTCACCTAGTGCTCCTCGCTATAACCCACACACCAAGGAGTATGATATTGTTGAACAATTAAAGAATATTCCTGCCAAAATTTCCCTTTGGGATTTGCTTCAAAACTCACCAAACTATAACAATATTCTTCAAACCGCTCTAAAATAAATCACAATTCTAGGTGCTATCATAATAGTGGTTTACAATTCCTGAGAGGAACAAATTTTAGCTGAAATCACATATTTTTAGAAAATATAATGATTTAAGCCTTAAAAGTTCCATTTTAAGGATTCCAATTGAAGAGGGTTTGATCAAATCACCTTAGATCAAACCCCCTTGGATAGAACCTCGCTAGTTTTAAACCATACCTATAAATGCGTCTCCTTTACACCTATCAAAATGCTAATAAAAAATCACTTTTGATTTAGATTTTGGGGGATCAAATGAATTCATTTAAAATTTATTTCAAATGATTATGGTATTCCTCAGAACAAGCTATCCAATGAATATAATTTTAATATGTTTTGGTTTTGTTATGTATTTGTTTTTTAAGTTCTATTAAACATAGGTTTTCATCGAAAATGAATTTCTTTGTTCTTCACATGTGGAAAAAATAGATTATCAAAAATTAAAAATATGAGTGCAACAGATATTGAAGTCCTTTATCCAACAAAATAAATAAATTAAATTTTGACATATACAAAAAGTTAATGTGTTATCACGGTTGTTGTATTGAATTGTAATTTGTTTGACTTTGAAACTTGATAAAGGAAAAAATATTCAATAAAAACTATGTAACCAAGTGGAAGCACTAGATATCAGAGTTACAAATCTAAATTTGAAAGAATTAGAATTTTATCCTTCATGGAAAAAGTTATTATCATGATGTCGTCACTTTTAAAAATGTTGTTTTCTGAAAAAAATCTATTTTCGTGGGAGATGGAAAAAGAAGTGCAATTTGATTCCAAAATTTTTGAAAAAAATATTTTTAGAATCTGAAAAATTGATGAGACTCTAGTTTGCACCATCTTCAAATTCCCTCGCTTTAGCCACTGGTTCGAATGTGAAGATTTAGTTAAAATAATAATTTCAATGTCGGTTGGCCAAAAATTGTAAACCACTATTATGGGATCACTTGGGACTCCTAGCACCATTCTAAATGATGTGGCAGCTCTCATCCCAAAAAAACAATCTTGACATTACTTTTCACCACCATGAGATCTCTACTTTGGAGCTGTGCAAACAACACAATGCCTTTATGATAATTTCTCGCTTCAATCGCATAGGTATCAAATGAACTCTCATAGATAATGGCTCTACCCTTAATGTGTGTAGTGTGAGTCTCCTTGATTGCTTAAAAGTTAATCAATCACAAATAATCCCTGATTCTATCTCTATTCGAGGATTTGATAATACAACAAAGAGACCGCTTGGGATAATTAGTTTACCTATTACAGTGGGGGTGGCTACTTTACAAACTCCGATCCATGTCATGCCTTATGATCTTTCATATAATCTTCTTTTAGGCTAACCATGGATTCATGAGATGAATGTAGTGCCTTCAACCCTTCATCATCTCATGAAATATGTCTACAACAATCGCATTTATCAAATTGAAATAGACCCTGAGCCTAAAAGTTGCTTGCACCTTGAAAAGGGGGTTACAAGTCCTTTGAAAACATTAATTTCAACCTCTAATAAAGATCCTTTTGAAATTGAACATAACGATATGAAGATGGTATCTAAATTATTTGGTGATGATTGGGGATCCTTAGAATTTACACCCTCATCTATGGGTGAATATATCCTCACACAAAAGAAAGATGTGAAACAAGAACAACCAACAATTATGCCCACTCAAAACTTTGAACAATTGTCTCAAATTTTCATCTATCTCCTACAATATAGATGAAAACGCAACATACACAACAAATTTTGATGAGATAGATTACCAATCCCCACCTACCCCACGTGAAATGGAAAGACTTTATGGAAAAGGCTATAAATTTGTAAAACAATTAGGCTATACTGGAAAAGGGTGTGGAAAACATGAACAAGGTATTTGTGTCCCTATTGAACCTAATACACAAGAAACAAAAATTGGATTAGGATATTATTTTTCTAAAATGACCAATGCTACTCAATGACCATCTTTAAACATTAACGTTATAACATGTCACCCACAACACAAACTCACAATAAAACATCTTGATTTACTTGATATAACATTACCGCCTTCATGGACGTATGTTAATAGTGATGAGGCTTTGAAAGAAATGTTTGGCATTTATGATACCCCATCCTTGCTTACTTACATGAAACACATTTCCCATGCTTTGAACGTTACCAAGCAAGAAGCTAGTGATATCACTAAAGAGTTTTCTAAATCTAAAAGTCCTAAATTCAATGCACTCCCTTTAGGAGATACAATTGTTGTGTTAATGGACACTCATGATAGCAATAAAGTTATTAAGATTGGGAAATTCCTTGATGATGAGGAACAAGAAGATATGACCACTTTACTTCATGATTTTCCTAAAATTTTTGCTTGGAAATATTCTAATATGTCAGGAATTGACACAAAAATTGTGATGCATAACATTGTCCTTGTTGAAAATGCTAAACCCATCCATCAAAAGATCTGAAAAATGCACCCTAATGTAGCCTTGCATGTTGAAGAAGAACTCGAGAAACTTCTTGATGCAGGCTTTATTAAACCTATTGATTATTCTCCTTGGATCTCAAACATTGTCACAATTGCAAAACTCGATAATCGTATTAGGATATGCACATATTTTCAAGACTTGAATAAAGCCTCTTTAAAAGATGATTTTCCACTTCCTAATATAGACATGATCGTGGATTCAACTGCTAGACATGCTTTGTTGTCATTCATGGATGTATTTCTGGTTATAATCAAATCCTTATTAATCCTCAAGATCAATACAAAATGGCCTTTACAACTGTTTGAGGAACATTTTGTTGGGTGGTGACACCCTTTGGTTTAAAGAATGTCGGTGCAACTTATCAACGTGTAATGACATTAATATTTCATGATTATATTCACAAAAAATTTGAAGACTATGTCGATGATATCCTCACTAAATCATTAACATGACAAGACAATGTGAATGTCCTTTGTAAGATTTTTGAACGCATAAAACGATACAACAAGTGATTAAATCCAAAAAAGTGTCTTTGGTGTAGATAGTGGTAAACTTCTGGGGTTTGTCATATCTCACAAAGGCATTGAGGTGGACACAAAGAAAATTGATGCAATCATTAACATGCCACCTCCTCAAAATATTTCTCAGCTGCGTATGTTACAAGGTAGAATTCAAGCTATTTGTCGTTTCGTTGCATCTTTAGCTGATCGCACATTACCTTTCATGCATCTCCTTAAAAAGGGTGTCCCTTTTGATTGGGATGAAGATTGTAAATAGGCTTTTGATAAAGGAATATTTAGCCACTCCACCTATTTTACAACCTATCGTGCCACATCGACTGTTTATCTTGTACATCACTGCATTTGCCAATGCTCTTGCAACATTGTTGGCTCAACATGATGATCATGGTAAAGAACACCATGTTTACTACATTAGCCACACCTTAATTGATTATGAGACATGATATTTACCAATTGAAAAACAATTTTTGGCTCTTGTATTCACTACTAGTAAGTTGCGACATTATTTACTAAATGTTGAAGTACAAGTTGTCACAAAGTTTGATCCTCTTAGATATCTTTTCAACAAAATTGATCTTTCGAGATACCTAGCTAAGTGGGTAATGTTGTTAACTAAGTTTGACCTTAAATTATTTTCCCAAAAAAAAATCAAAGGCCAAGCCTTAACCGATCACTTAGTTGATGCTCCTTCACCTTCTGCTTTACCTACTCCCGATTCCTTCCCCAATGATCATGTCTTATCCATTGACATTACACCATGGGAGCTATTTTTTGATGGATCTAAGTGTAGAACAGGTTCCAGTACTAGTGTGATACTAATTCCACCCAATGGAAAACCTATTCCCTTATCTTATTGATTAAATTTCCTGTGCACAGATAATACAGTTGAGTATGAGGCATTGATCACAGGTCTACAAGCTGCTTTATCCCTACATGCTAAAAATATTAAAATCTTTGGTGTTTCACAATTGATCATCAAAAAAATCAATGGAACATACCAAACTAAACATGACAAATTATTAAAATAAAAAGAACTTATAATGAGATTAGTAGAAAAAATTGACTCATTCACCATTGATAGCATCCCACGTAAAGATAACTAACATGTGGATGCAATGGCAAGTGTAGCTTCTCTCATATCCCCCCTCGATCCTTCTACTGATTCACCTTTATTATTCATCCCATCACCAAACCTTCGATTGATACTCCGCTAGATGACATTTTGGTGATAACTCATGATAATTCGTGTAAATGGTATGATACAATATACAACTACTTGAAAGATGGTACCATTCCCAAACCTACCACAACAAATACTTGAAAACGCTTACATAAACTCGCAACTAAATGTCATTCTTGCCAACACATTGTATCAAATATCTTTCAATGTCTCCTATTCCACTATCTTAAAGATTTTGAAATCCCTATAGCACTTGAACAAGCTCATGCTGGTGCTTGTCAAGGTCATTTTGGAAAACTTATTCATATGGGTTATTATTATAGACATATGGAGAAGGATTGCTTCACCTATGTTAAACGATGTCACAAATGTCAAGAGCATAGCAATTTGATCCATGCTCTTGCTGCTGAGATCTGTTCCACTATACCTATTTGGCCATTTTCAATATGGGGGTTGGATCTTATTGGAAAAATTTCACCACCTTCTTCCATTGGACATACGTTTATTATAACTACAACAGAATATTTCACAAAATGGGTGGAATTTATTCCCCTTTGCTCTACAACTGCTGAAGCAATTTGTCATTTCATCTTGGAATACATAATTGCTCTATTTGGGCTTCCTTCCATAATTGTTTTAGAAAACGAAACACCATTTAAGAATAGCGAAGTTCAAAAATTTCTTGAAACATTTAAAATTCAACATCATTTCTCTACACCGTATTACTCACAATCCAATGGACAAGCTAAGAATACTAATAAATTTCTCAAACAAATCCTTAAGAAAACTATCAGCAACAATCATAAAGATTGGCATACACAACTATCTTACATGCTTTGGACTTATAGAACTAATGTTTGATCATCCATAGGAAATACCCCTTATAGCCTTGTTTATGGTACTAATGTGATTATGCCCTTGGAGTTAGAAATTCCTACTTTGCGAGTTTCTCTCTAAGATATTTTTGATGCTAAAACTTATACAAAACAATGACTACATCAACTTGAGATGCTTCATGAAAAATGCATTAACGCTCTCAAACATCTCCAAGCTCACATTAAAAAATTACAACGCAAACATAACATTCATGTTATTCCTCTATCATTTTCTAAGGGCGATTTTGTTCTTATTGAAAATCAACGAACTGCTAGTGTTGACAACAAAGACAAAGATAAGTTCAGCCCTAATTGGTTGGGACCTTATGTAGTTGATACCAATTATGTGTTTGGTGCTTATCTCTTAATGCAGCTTGATGGAACACCCCTTAAATAACCTATTAATGTTGTGCATTTTTGTCGGTATTATCTCTAATATCCTTTGAATATTATGAGTGGTATAGTAGTGTTGTTTAAATTTATTTGATGTCACTCTAAATAACTTTCACATTGCTTCATTCTTGACAACTAAATTTGTGTTTGTCTTGAACACTAGGGTAATTATTTAAGTTTATTTTGTAATTCATTTAGGCTTCATACTATTCAACCTCTTGTTGTGTTAAATTAAATCCTTATTGGTGTATTTAATTTAACATATTATTTTTCCATTATCAATGTTGTATCTATGCTAAAACTGAAATATGTTTTATGTTATATCACACCATTCCTATTAAATTATGAAGCCATTAATTAAATACTTTTTACCATAAGTCATTTAATTAATCACATAGCATTTAACATTCACATACACATCATTATAAAATCAAAGTGCACATGTATATATATATCAAAGTCTTATGTACATCTCAGACTCATATACAATGTCATAGTGGTATGTGAGAGCTAGACCTCTCAGGATCTGGCACTCATGATCTGATCCCTAGTCGTCGTGAGATGATCGTGTGTGATCGTGACCACAAACTGTCGAGTCTCAGTGCATACTTCAAACCGTATACTCGACCAACGGCTATAAGTTGCTCATTTTCCATCTGATCCCTCTTTACTCATTTCTATACCAGCTCTTCCTACAGTCTCTCTACCTCTACTGAGGTTTGTGCTGACTATAGTGCACTCTCAGCCCAACAGAGTCATCTCCTCATGCTCTCATACGCTGCTCGTAATCTCACAAAAGTTCTAAGTGTCTCTAGCTCCTCCTCCATGATCGATGGGGGCATGTAGTTGGGATCCATCTCCTCCTCCTTGATGGATGTGGTCACTATATTTGTAGTAGCCTGACGATAGAACTATCGACAGTCTCTCATCACTCCTGCAAGATAGACAATGTACACAATCAGTCACACATCATCATGATATATATATAAATACAACATAAATCACTACAAGACATGTAAATTCAAATATCATCACCTATGTCTCTAGATGCATGAGGAATGTCAACCTACTCATCTCTGGGGGGCATGAAGGATATGCTAGCCTCTCTCTGACTATGTGTGTTGATGTTTGTTGTAACTACTGCCCGTGATCTAGTCTTGTAAGCATGTGATGACTCTCCATGCTCGTACCAATCCTCAATAGCTACCTCATCACCCTCACTTAGGGGAGGCTTCTCCTTGATAATAATAATCTTCCTCATAATCCTCATCCTCCTCTCCTCCATCCTAGTCCTCATAATCATGATTGGCCTTGGACTCATACTCCTCATTGATAATATCTGTAAAAATATATGTTGGCCTATACCGTACCTCCTCTGCTCTCTCCTTTGGCTCATCACCCTCATCTGTTGTTAGCTCTACATCACCTAGAGGAAAATTGATGGGGAACACAAGAGCTGGTCATGAATATGACCACCACTCATGCTCATATGGGCTACCGACATCATCAATGTCAGAGACTAGCGGTTGGTCATGATTTGAATCATCATAATCACTCTCCCATAGATGATCTATCATCAGTCAAATAGTGTCACTTGGCCTCTAGGCACTCTGCACTGATCGTCTAATGAAGGGGAATGCCCTTGGTGGTGTCTGCATCTATCTAGACTGTCGCATGACTCGCCCATAATAGAATGGTCATACGACGTAGTCATGCCTCCCTGCTAGATATATATCCATCTACATCCTGTGTAACTGTCTGGTGGGATCTAGCCAATGTTGAGTGAGTAGATAGGGCCTCCATAGGATCTCGTCCTCCTCCAACTAGTCAAATCTCACCCTCCAAAAGTGTAAATCACCATATTGCCATAACCGTCGCAAAGGATAGTTGAATGCTCATGAGTATCCTGTTGCTATAGTACAAGGGTATCTAATAGGCCTGGTACATGTGGTATGCTCAAGGAACCACACTTATAGAAGCGTAGAATGGACCATACTATCAATCTCTCAAAATAAAAACCAACCAAGATCATAATACAAGTGTGCAAGAATGCAACAGCCCCAGGAATAGACTGCCCTCTGCTCGTACATCCATTGTATCAGGTGTATAGTCCCCCATCCAAGTGTGTGGCTCATCCATCTGGATTGAGAACTAGTGCCAATGTGTGCATCATAATCCATCTAACCATAGGAGCTCATGAATACAGCAGCATGGGAAGCTCAATCCATGCTCTAACCCTCTCATCATGTATAGGTCCATCTAAACAATACTACATATCTCTCTTCTTCTCCCAGAATGACCGATCCCCCCAGAAATACACTAGCACTCCTCGAATGGGAACTCAGAGAATGTGGTGTACGTCCTTGAGTGTGATAGTCATTTCCCGGTGGGAAGATGAAAGGTACAGGTATCTGCATCCCAACACTCGCACAGAGCCATCGGCATGGTGTCATGGTATCTCATGGGTGGCATAAGATATGCCCAATAGATACCCACAGACTATAAATTCTCTAACTCTATCACTGATAGTACTGGTGCATGATCTCTCAAAAATGTCACCTATCTTCCCCCTAGCTAATGCTGTGACTGAGCAGGGACCTATCAAAATCATCACAAAATGCTCTAAATTTCACCTAAAATCTTCAATTTTCATAATTTCCATCATGCAAGAGTGCTAAAGCTGATCTAGTGTGCTTCCCTAATGGCCCTAGACACTTTAGAACCCTTTTAGGACATTTCAAAAAGAAACAGGGACACTTCACAAAGAAATAGAAGACTTTGCAAAGAAACGTGACACTTTGCCAACAAAAGGGATACTTTACGAACAAATGGGACACTTTGCGAAAAAATGAGACACTTTGCGAACTTTTTTCCAAGAACCCTAAATTAACCTATCTATGTATAAAAATCATTAAATCATCATAAAATCACAATGCGAAAGTTACAAAACTGACTCACTTCATGATACAAATCACCACATGCCACCTGCTCACAAAGATCATCCAGCCGCAAAGGTGTGTAATCTCATCTACTCGGCATGTTCTTCTCCCACTCATCATTTTCAAGCTACACAAAGGTAAAATTAATAGTAAGTGAAAAATTACTTTTTCCTCCTTCTCTAATCACTTTTCACCTCTTCTTAATTTTATGCATTACCATAGGGTTTTGTCTCTTAAAGCCTCTATAATGTATATCTCCTTACAATCATCATAACAGGTGCTAGGGTAATCCATTTTTGACATCGTTTGATGTGTTGGAATTGTGATTCTGCACCTGATATCATCATTTTTCTTTTGTTATGTGGAATGGTACTTGGAAATTCCCTATGATATGATGTTTCTTGTTCGACGTGGCTAGATTGCTACCTTGATTCCACCTCCATAAAGCAAGCAAAATCAAGGGGGCATACATCTACGCTCGAATTTGATTCCTAAGAGTTAAATAAAAGGATTTAGGGAAATTAAAGAATGTGTGTTGTAGGATGCGGTTCCTAATGTTGTGGTTGTGCAGATAACTACACTAGGGGATTCGTTCTCCCATCCTTTGAATATGTATCCTTTTATGTAATAAGGTGCATCGTTTAGAGTCCTTTAGCTTACATATGCACATAGAGTCATATGGGTGCTAAAGTGGGGATAAATGTGCCATAGAAAATTGGACCCTCTTGAGAAAAGAGATAATTTCATGCATAATTAGATCCACTTTTGAGTCCCTCTACATGATTTCCCTTCAAAACAGCATTTATAAGCCCCTTAGACCCATTAATTTTGATCTAGAGGCCTGTTTCTCCTGAGAAATCACATAAAACCCGACAAACAACATTTAATTACATCATACCCCGACAACCCACCATCAAACAACAATAGTGGGACCCATTCGCCACCTTGGGCAAATGAGCCCCCTCTGGTGGCAAATGAGGGAAAATTCAAAATTAAGTGGGAAGTCAATCAATTTAACTAAATCATTTCTAGTAATTGTCGGCCTCTTAGGTCTAATTAATAGGAAAATAAGGTTTCGTTGCTTATAAATACTCATTTTAATTCATTTCACACATCTTTTATCATCTTTTATCATCTCTCAAGAGCAATTTTTAGAGTAAATTCTTCCATAACAAGTTTCATTAGCAAAAGTTGAAGTTTTAGGGTAGCAAACTAGGGCTTTTGCAGGTCTTGAAGCTCACTTCTATTGTCAAGATCCAACATTGCAAAGGGTTGATGATGGATGCCTATGGTGAATCATGAAGAAATCTAGGGTGAAGATGTGCAACTAGCCACCAAATCATGCCTAAGGACTTGGTTTCCTATTGATTCCATCTTCCATTTTCACTCTATCTTCAAATTAAGGTCTACATCTTGTTTGTTTATCATTTTCATGTCATTTCATTCCTATTTTGCTTGTGTTGTAAGGTTTCTAGGGTTGAGATCTTGCATCATATAGATCATCTTTGCATGTCATTCTAGATCAATAGAATAGGGTTTTTGTTATGATTCAGACTTTCCTAGTCTTTAATACATCTAAGGCTAGGGTTTACTCATATTTTTCTCTATTCAAGGTTTAATTACCCAACTAGGGATTTGACTAAGGAAAACCCCCCATTAGACAAGCATTTTCAAGTTGTTTTGTAGGAATTTTTTGAGATCCGAGATCGGGTATCTGTCAAAAATTATTGTAGAGGTGTCAAGGTGAAGAACAAAATTTTGAAGTTGTAGAAATTCCAAGGTGGATTGATTCACCATGCTTGGTGAATGAGTCCCTCCTGAGGTGCAAAACTAAGTCAAATTCAGATCCAGGTTCCTGACTGTCAGAAAATAGATTCTATGTAGAAAAGTCCTGACCTGGGACTGATTCGCCCAAGGTGGCAAATGAGTCCCAGTTAGCCTAAAGTCAAACTTCATTAGTTTTCCATATTATTCTTTAGTCATCTATGAAAGGAAATAGAAAAGAGCAATGGAAAGTACTAATAAAGAGCAATTGTTTGAAGGAAAGAGATTACCAAATAAATTGAAGTAGCCAAACCAAGCACCACCAAAAGCAAGAGAGACACAAGAATTTGTTAAGGGAAAAAAATAAGAAAAAACCCCAATATTATGAATGGAGGCAAAATGCCTAAAGAATAATACAAATAGAGAGAGAGTTGTAGCCTTAGGCTTGCTTCTGTTTGAGTCTTGGAAGAATGAGAGGAGAGGCACCTCAATAAGTAGAGGCGAGAAGAAAGAGTTAGAATGTAACTCCCAACCCAATGAATGCCACCATTCATCTATGTGTGTGCAAAGTGTCACCTCTTAAGGAGGTGGTTACAAATATTCCTTAATAAAGGAATTAAAAATAAGCCATTCTCACACATGTGTGAGATGACAAAAAAAGACAAAAGACTTGTAGGGATTCCTTTGGAATATTCCTACAAGTTAATAAATAATTACAATTAAAGAATAACCTTTACCAAGTAAAGATTAATCTTCTAACATCCCCCTTAAGCTTCTGGTGAGGTTTCACCAAACCCTTCAATGGGTTGGAATCCAATATTTTTACAATAAAAGAGAAATTTCATCTCTTTACAAAGAGTTTCAGTGAGAATATCTGCAACTTGATCTTCAATTCCTTACACAAAAGAGAAATTTGGTTGTCTTCAATTTGCTCTCTAATGAAGTGACGTTGAAGAGAAATGTGCTTGGTCCTTGCATGAAAAATTGGATTATTTTCCAAAGCAATAGCACTTTGATTATTTCAATATAAAGGAGTAGGATCCTTTGAGGTAGACCCAAGTCTTCAAGTAATCTTAAACCATAGTGCTTCTTTAGATGCATTTGTACAACCTTTATATTCAGCTTCTGTAGAACAAAGAGAAGTAGAGTGTTGTTTCTTACTATTCCATGAGATTGCACCTGATCCAACAAAGAAACAATAACCACAAGTGTATCTCCCATCATTGGGATCACCTCCTAGATCTGAATCAGTATAACCCTTTAAAGAAAAATCACAATTTGTATCATAAAAAAGATCAAGATTAAGAGTACATTTAACATATCTTTAAAAGAAATTTTCAACTTTAAAATGAGTTTGTTGTTGTTTAGACATAAATCTAGAAACTAAACCAACACTATAAGAAATATCAAGCCTAGTAAGAGTTAGATAATTCAAACCTCCTACTAATTGCCTATATAAAGTAGGATGATCAACAAAAGGAGTTTCCATATCAACCATTAATTTAGTTCCTAATTCACAAGGAGTAGAAACACAATTTGCATCAATCATTTTAAATCTATATAAGAGATCTTGAGCATATTTATGTTGAGACAGAAAAAAAATACCTTTAGGTGTTTGCCAAATTTGCATACCCCAAAAAAAGTAATAGGCCTAATCAATTATTTGAAATTGTTGATTGAGTTGAGACTTAACATCACTAATCAAATTGTTAGAACTAGACTTGTGATAATTAAATCATCAACATATAAAATAATAATCACAATATCATTGTCACTATGCTTAATATATAAATTTGGACCATTTGCATGAAACAAGATTCTTACCTTGAGGTAAGGGAACTAAATCCCAAGTATTATTAGCAATTAAAGTATCATATTCTTCTTGCATAGCTAATATAAGAGTAATCCAATCTAGATAAAATAACCTTAAGCCTTGAATAAGAGTGCCAAAAAAATAAAAATTTGTAGCACAAATCATAGCTTATAGCCCAAATTATAAAATGTCAATATATAAACATAGCAATAATAGTTCTAGGTTTCCTCTCACTACATCATTTGTTGTATTGTAAAGGGAAATTGTATCAAGATTAATAATAAAGGACTTTGAAAATTAGTCCTAAAGATGGTTTTAAAAAACCATAGTGCCTTAGTAAAAAAAATTCAATATCAAAAGTCCTAATAATGGTATAAAGACCATATTGCCTTCAATAAAATAATGAAACATAAAAGTTTCAAGAACTTGATCCCCATCAATTAAGAAAATAGATCTAAGTTCATCATAAATAAGTAAGTGCATACCATCAAAGTGGATGGAAATATTTTCCATGGGTCCCCAAAAAAAACTCCAATGAGACTTGATAAAATATATGATTCATTATAGATAGGGCTCCCTATGCAACATTACTGCAAATGCGACTAGCGCATAAAATATATATGTAAAGGCTCCATTGAGACTTGATAAAGTGATTAATTTGCAAAACATATATAGATGGAATAAATCCATCAAGAAGGAAAATACTCCAATGAGCTTTTAATTTTCAAAAATATATAGATGAAATAAATCCATCAAAATGACAAATTTACCAATAAGGCACAATATCAAATTAATGAGACAATAAAATATCAAATTCCCTTTATCAAAACAACATAATTGTAGTTGAGAAGGAAACACTAGGTTTTTTTTTTTTTAAAGATTGTAATAGATCAAGACTTAGGTAGAGAGAATGATAATTTCTCAAGCCACAAATCAAGCCACCTTAAGTTATAAAAAAAAATATTAAAAAGATTGTAATGGAATAATGGGAAATACATACTATGAAGAGAAGAATTATTAAGTATAAATAAGTCATTAAGACGATACTCATGCATTCATGACTACATGAATATCCCCTTTCATATTCCAAATATAATTGAGTAAAACAAGTACACTATTATTGGGTTGATCAAGTCCAATAATAAAGTACATGTGTAGTTATTTTAAAAGGAATTTTTTAAAGAAATGCCTATTTAAAAGACAATTTTTAAAAATGTCTAAAAAAAATAGTCCATTGAGAAATTTAAAAAAAATCTAAAAATGCCTTATGCAAATTTATTTATCTTTTTTTAAAAAAGGTCTAATTACTTAGACAAAATAAAATAAAAAGAAAGAGATAAAAGCTCCACCAAAATATTGAATAGATATACATAAGCATAATTCTTTTCCGAAATAGAAAAAAGATAAGTGCATTTTATACAAGCATGTTAATTTCCATTGCCATAGTAAGTAAGAATGTAACTCAAGAAAAATAAACTTAAAGGTTAACAATATGGCAGGACATGAACTTTCTATTTTTTTGTTCATCTTTGGATGTAGATGGATCAGTTTCAACTGTAGCAATATCCAAAAGATGTTTAAAACGAAAAATAAAAGAGATATGAGTTTTCTAAGAATGATAGTTAGAAGAATTCAACTTAATTTCAGAAATTAAAGTAGACATGATTGTAATAAAAAATTCACAACTTTATGAGACAAATAACTATTGCAAATATTTGCTTTTAAAAAAAATCCCTCTTGATCAAATTAAATCTTAAAAAAAACTCTTTTAAAAAAGAATTATTTAGAACAAAATAAGCCTCTTTAGATAATTTTTTAAAATAATCTCCTTTTCATATAATTCTTAAAACTTAAAAAATCCTTATTAATAATTAATTAAAACTCAAAAAATTAAATTGATTTTTAAAATAAAATAAAAATCTTAAAAATTTAATACCTTTACTTTAAATGGAGTATTTAAAAAAAAAACTCATAAAATAAATTATTTAAAAAAGTTTTTTATAAATATAAGGATTCTTTTCTAAAGAATAAAAATATACTTTCTTAAAACAACGATAAAGAGAATTTAAAAAAAGAAACTTTATACTAAAAGAAGTTTTTTTTTATTTCATGCCTTTAAAGGGAAAAAAGAAAGAAATCAACCTTTTAAAAAGTGAGTGCACAAAAAAAGAGCGGTTTGAGGGCAGTTAAGGAAATTTAAAATGGATGTAAAATAAAATAAAATGGAATGAAATTTTTAAAGTTTGAAATTTAACAAGCTGTAAAAGAACTTTTGTTTCTTTTTAAGAAAACAGAAAGAGAGAAAAGGGCAGGCAAGAATAAATTGAAGTAGCAAATTTTATTAAAAGAATTTAATAATATTTATTTTTAAGCAACAATACAATGTTTTGCACAGGGAGTGCAGCAGGAGTCGGGCTGAGGCCACAACAAGAGGAACAACAGAGGCTAAGCTGCAAAGGAGGAGCTACGACCTGCAAAAAACTAAAGCCCTAATTTTTTATTTAAATGTTATTTGTATTTATTATTAAAAAAAGAGATTATAACATTGAATGATTTTTTAAAAAAAAATAAATTGTTCTTTTTAAATTTAATCTGTTATACAGATTTAAAAGAAAAAATAATGAATTTTGTAGAGATTTAGTATACAGATATGAATAAATTGTAGAGATTTTTTAAAAAATGATTTTTACAGAAATTTGAACATGCAACTATGGAGAAATTTTCTACAGATTTGCAAAAAAGCAGATTAGCCTTTTTCTAAAAAGAATATTTGAACTAGGTTAGATCCCTAAAAAAAATTGTTTTTTTTTTCACAAAATGTAAAATATAGAGATTTTTTTACAGATTTAGCCTAATATTGTAAAAAAAAATTACAGATCTAAAAAAAATGAAATATAACCCTTTATTTGAGGGTTTCTATTTTTTTTTGCAAAAATCTAAATATGCATGCAAATTATAAAGATTTGCTTTCAGATTTAAATTGATATTTAGCAAAAAACTTAGAAAACTTTATACAAAATATTTGAAATCTGTAACAACTATAAAAACTTGCACAGATTTGAAATTTAAAATAAATAAATAAATAACTTAGAAATGAAATCCTGCACAAGAAAAATAGGTTAGAAGACAAAAACAACCAAGATTAGACACTTTTCTCTTCTTCTCCTCTTTGAGAGTGTCTCCAATGGTGTGCTTAAAAAACTGGTAAACCTTCAACAATGTAGCTCACAAAATATTAGTAATACCAAGCTCTGATACCATGAAAGGAAATAGAAAAGAACAATGGAAAGAACTAATAAATGAGCAATTGTTTGAAGGAAAGATATTACCAAATAGATTGAAGTAGTAAAACCAAGCACCACCAAAGCAAGAGAGACACAAGAATTTGATAAGGGGAAAAAACAAGAAAAAACCCCAATATTATGAATGGAGGCAAAATGCCTAAAGAATAATACAAAGAGAGAGAGAGAGTTGTAGCCTTAGGCTTGCTTGCTTGAGTCTTGAAGAATGAGAGGAGAGGCACCTCAATAAGTAGAGGTGAGAAGGAGTTAGAATGTAACTCCCAACTCAATGAATGCCACCATTCATCTATGTGTGTGCAAAGTGTCACCTCTTAAGGAGGTGGTTACAAATATTCCTTAATAAAGGAATTAAAAAATAAGTCATCCTCACACATGTGTGAGATGACAAAAAGACAAAAGACTTGTAGAGATTCCTTTGGAATATTCCTACAAGTCAATAACATTACAATTAAAGAGTAACCTTTACCAAGTAAAGATCTTCTAACAATCTATAGTCACCAGGTACACACATATTTTGAGAAACTGATCTGCTTTAGTTTAACTTGCATTTTTATTCATTCTTTCATGCTTTTTGCATATCACAACATGTTTTCAAACATAGTGTAAATCTTAGTTTTGTATTCATTTTCATTCATCTAGATCAGTCAATTGCATTTAGTTAACTTCATTTAGGTTAGACAACATCACACATAACATTATTTGAATGAACTAGTTAGCATTTTTGGCCTACTTCTCTCCTTTTAGGTGAAAAACCCTAGAAGAGTTAGAGAACCCCTAAGAGCCAAAAATCAATAGTTCAAATATAAACTACAAAAATATATTTTTTACAATTCATTAGTTAAAATATTTATTTTAATCTCTCTATATCTCTATGCTATGGAAATTCCTTTCAATTTCAAAATAAAAAAGTTTTTATCTCTTGTTCTAAAAAATTTTACAATTTTTTTTAAATATGATTTTTTTAAAAATCTTATACTTTTTGTTTGCCAATTTTTTCCCCAAAATATTTTTGCTGATATGGTTTAAACTATATAATATAACCATAATATAACTAAGCAATATATGATATAATTTAATTTTATTATTCATTATTTTTTATTGTGAACTATATAATATAACCATTATTTTTTATGCTATTGTACATTGATATTTAACCATTGCTCAAGATTAAATTTTTGAAGAGTTTAAACATGCACATGAGGAACAAATTATTTTGATTGTCAACTTCTATATATCAAATTATCCAATAATCAAGTGTATGTCCATATACAAAAATGGCATCAACGTCAACTCAAACAAATTTTTACAAAATGTGACATATGCCATCTTGATATCTATTCAAAATTTACATGCCAAAATGTCTATCTCATCCTAAACTACTAGTGGATCATCAAAATGGAGCCTCTTTGAAGCACTCTTTGGCTTTGAAGGTAGCTGCACAAGAAAAATTCAAACCACAATTGAGATTAGTTATATTATATAATTTAAAATCGAATAATTAACATCAAAATCAATATACATTGAATTATAATTGAACTCTAAAATTGAAATCTTGATTACCTCATATATACATCTCTTCAAAGGGTCAGGAGTCCTAGAATATGTCTCTCTCAAAGAACCAATCAAACCAACTTTTGAAATGTCAATCTATATATGTGAACAAAAAAATAAAATTGACACAAGTTAGCATATAATTGGCAGTAATAGGAACATATTTACCAAGCACAAAATAAAATAAACACATACCTCTTTAGGCATCTCTTTTTCTTTATCTCCTTCAGGTGTTTTGACACCTCCTCCTTGAGGTGTTTCAATACCTACTCCTTCAGACATTGTGACACTTGTCAACAAGGATGTGTAGCTCATAACTGCATGTACCTAAAAATGGAAAGTACATATGAAACTACCAATCTATGTCAATGTATGTATAATCAATATAAGATCTTAAAAATCTTAATTCAATCAAATTTGAGTTCAATTACCTTTCCCTTATCTACCATTGCACCTCCATAGTTTGGACAGTGTTGTACCTCGCTCACACTAGGTGTTTCCTACAAGAGGAAAATAAGATAAACATATAAGTTAATATATAATTTCATTAATGACAATTCAAATGACAAGCAAGTATATAATAAAAAAATGTAAATGAGTGAGTGTGAAAATATATACCACATGCATGTCGAGGAAAAATGAAATGGCCCTAAGGGTGCTATCAATAACCTGTGTAAGCTCCTCCTCATACATCATCTATTAAATGGACCATGTAAATAAATATTAGTACTTGATACTATCTCTTATTAATATTCATTTAAAAATAAATGCAAGATATGAATTTACAACTTAAATCTTACCTGTGTAACTATTCCAATGTCCCCCTCTCTAGCAGGAGAGGACTCTGTAGGGTGCACTCTAATCCCCTACATCTGATCTCCTATAATTTTTGCATCATGGAGGTCATAATCAGAAGTGTCCAAGGGATGCTTAGCGGGTTGTACAAGAGGACCCAAGCATATTTGGTGGCACATAGTCCAAGTATGTGGCACACAAACATGTGCACCTAAGGAGGATGATGCATTAGCACATGATCCATCACCAACATGTGGCTGAGCTACTATAGTAGTATGGGAAACCAAAAGATCATTTGAAGAGTGAATAGCCTGAATAGTCTATGTGGTTGCATCCTCGATAATAACTGGATGATTTACTGGAGGTGGCTGAGGAAGGGGAGGAGGGGGAACATATGGGCCTTGGACTACTCTAACTACCCCTGGTATATCCTAGGGCATACCTCCACCAACGCCCTGAAAGGGTTTAATGTCAAAGTAATTGACATGATACCCTAACACAAACTCAATGTATAATTTTTTAATAAAGTAAAATGGTACATCACTATTGTTGTTGGGTGGTTTATCAAAAACCATCCACAAACGATCCCAAAAGTTATCTACAATGTCCTTTTTTGTGCACCATTTTATATAAAGTTTTGGTTTATTAACATTAACTGGAAAATCGGTGTGGGGGTTAACAAATAAAGAGGCTATTTGGGATTTTGTTATTTTGAGATCTTTCACCTATTCGTAAGACGTAAGAAAATCCACACAAGTAATATTCCCTCATGGTTTCTCATCATGAAAGAATGGCATTATGTTGGGTGGAGAGGGTTTCTATATTTTTAATTATTTCTTTCATTGTCTTTGTCATCTGGGATAATCAAGGGATTGTCTTATAAACATCACAAATTCCCCTCAATTGCTCCAATTTTTCATGAATTAACTCTTCAATTGATGGTCGCAAAGGTGGTGGAGAGTTTGGCATTTGTGGGTTTTGATTCTCAGCCATAATACCTAATTGAAGTTCAAAACTAATTAATCTAATTGAAATTACACAATATAAATGAAATTATTGTAAAAAACCCTATTTTTTAATAAAAATCCATAAAAAAAATCTAGTTTCTAATAAAAGTTCATAAAAAACACTAGTTTTTAATAAAAATCCATAAAAAATCCTATTTTGTAATAAAAATCTATTAAAAAAAACTAGTTAAAATTATACAAAACTAACACAAAAATTGATTAAAACAAAAAAAACCAAAAACTTACCTTGCAAATCAGATATCAACTCAAATCTGATATTAGATATGCCCCATGTCACTCTCACTATGCTTTGAAATGGTTTAAAATGGTTAAAATGGGTCGTGGTTGGGTATATATACCCGACCCAAATCGGATATCCGATTTGAGCTACTTTGCCTTGGGAATTGCTTTGGAGCAATGTACTAACACCCAACCCAAAAAATCCAACTTGAGATTTTTGCATTTTTGGTGGATGCAAAATGCTACTTTTTTCATATCGCCACTTTTTGGCCCGTCATGATCCTGCACATACCCAGTAGGTATAGTACAACCTTTTTTAATTGACTGCTAGACACCAAATCCAAGAGAGACTAGAAAGGACTCCATCCTGGCCTTCTAGTAAGTATAATTCATTCCATTGAACATAGGAGCTTTGACACCCTTCCTATACACCATCTAGATCTACCTCAAGTAGTTTTAAGCTCTCTCGAAGGAACCACAACTCTAATACCAATTGTTAGATGCATAGGACAACTGAGAGGGGGGGTGAATCAATTTTATACTTAAAAACATTCAAACCCTCAATATCTTTTCAAACCATTATGCATTTAAATAGTTACCACTCTTTTGTTTTTTGGAATATTTAAATGTTCCTCAAATTTCCAATCCCCCTAATATCATCTATGATATTTTTAGCCTCAATTTTGGTTAAGTTAGCTTTTAAATCAACTATCTCTTGAGAAAAATATTGGTCTTGATCTTTATTTCCCAACCATTCTTTGGGTTGTTCTTCTTTACTCATATATTTGGTCAGTTGCATAATTAATATCATCCATACATAAAAAAGGTTATTCCTCTTCTTTTACAAGTGAAACTATTGGCTCATTATGCAAGGAATTTTGTCTCACGTTCAACTTTTCCATTAAAAATTCATTAGTATGATATTTTTCTCTTTTCTCTCTTTCCCTTAATAGATCATCCACAATATTTTGGTATTCTATGCCATGCCATGTCTCGTCACTCCCTTGTTTGGTAACTCAAGGAGTAGATTCATTATTAGGACACCCATTGTGTTTATCCTTCATTAGTGGATTTGTTATGTTACTTACAAATTGATCTATAACAAAGGTAGAAGACTTATCCATACTATTTTCTTTTGATGTGCCTTGCTATTTTTATATCACCAACAAACTTCTTGTTAGTATCACCTTTGAATGTTACCAAGTTTCATTATGGAGGAAACTTGGTAACATTTATCAGGATAAGTCTCTAGTGAATAAGTTATTCCTACGGAAGAAGTTATAATCCTTGAATATGGAAGAAGGTGCATCTATAGAAGACCATCTGAATTCATTTAATATGATTGTTGCTCAGTTGGCCTCTGTGGGTGTAAAGATAGAAGAGGAGGATCGGTGTATGCTTCTGTTATGCTCCTTACCTAACACATGGGATCATTTGGTAATGGCTATTAGAAGTACAACAACCACCTTTAAGATGGAAGATGTGGTTGCTTCATTGTTGTCAGAAGAAATGCGGAGGAAATCTTCTAAGATGGCCAAGGAGGTCCTTGTTGTTTGGGGTAGATCAAAGGAGAGAGGCAATAAGAAAGTCTAAATCCAAATCTGAAGGGAGATCAAAGTTTTTTGGTAAGAAGTCCAAGGTGAAATGTTGGAACTATGGGTAGACTGGTCATATCCGAAAGGATTGTAAAGAGGAGAAAAAGAAGAAGAAGAAGAAGAAGAAGAAGAACTCTTTAGACAATGAATCTTCTTAGAGTAATGCAGATTCCTTCATTACATCCTTGGTGACTCAGGCATCAAATGATATATGGTTGATTGAATCAGGTGCATATTTTCACATGACATCTCACAGAGATTGGTTCACTAAGTATGAAAAGTATGCTAGTGGAAAGGTGTACCTAGCAAGTCACTCATCTCTTGAAATTGTTGGTCATGGAAGAGTCAGAATCCAATTCCCTGATGGAAGAATCAAAGGAATTGATGGTGTACTAGACATACTAGGTTTGGCTCGTAACTTGCTTTCTGTTAGTAAGTTGAATGATGTTGGCATGCAAGTTTCCTTCTCGAGTAGAGGTTGTAAAATTACTAGAGGCTCAATGGTGTTGGCTCAGGGTGCATGCATTTGCACTCTGTACAAGCTAGATAGATGTCATGTTCAATGTAACGTCTTTGTAAAGTCAAGCAAAGCTACTTGTGTAGAGAAGGAGAATGAAGTTCCTTTGGGTGAAAATTATTTGGAGGTGAAACTCCCAATATAGAAAACCATGCTATGGCATCATAAACTTGGCCACATAGGAGAAAAGGGCTTAAAAGCCTTGAAAAATAAAAATCTAGTAGAAGGGCTTGTTGATTGTAACCTTGAGTTTGATTTTGTGAACATTGCATTTATGGAAAGTAAAATTGTGTTTCATTTTACTCTAGTCCTCATAAGTCTTCTGGTATACTGGATTATGTTCACTTTGGTGTATTTGGTCCAATGGATGTTCCTTCGTTATCGAAGTATAAATATTATGTTTCTTTTATTGATGACTATTCGAGAAGGGAATTTGTATACTTTCTTAAAAGTAAATTAGAAGTGTTCAGTCAGTTTAAAATTTTAAAAAACTTAGTTGAAAATTAGACTAGAAGGAAAATTAAATGCTTAAGGATAGATAATGGCGGTGAGTTTTGTTCTACAGATTTTGAAAGGTACTACAAAGACCATGGTATTAAAAGGCATAAAACTATGCCTTATACTCCACAATAGAATGGAGTTGCTAAGAGGTTAAACAGGACGTTGATGGAAAGAGCAAGAAGTATGTTGAGCAGTGCTAGTCTAGAGAAGAGGTTTTGGGCTAAGGCTATGGCTACAGCATGTTACTTGATTAATTGTTCACCTAGTTCAACTCTTATTGACAAAACACCTATGGAAGCATGGTCTAGTAAGAAGCGCTCTCTAAGACATATTCATGTTTTTGGTTGTGAGGCATATGCATATGTGTCGAATGAGAAAAGATCAAAGTTGGAGAACAAGGATGCCAAATGTATCTTCATTGGCTATGGCATTGGTGTGAAAGGATACAAGCTTTGGAATCTTGTTATTGAGGAAGTTTTGTACAACAAAAGTGTAATCTTTTGTGAGCTAAAACCATCTTTAGTGGACCTACAGTCGAAGATGAAAGAAGAAAAGAAAGAAAAAGTAGTTGAAATTCCTCAAACTCTAGATAAAGAAGAACTAAAAATGCAAGGTGTACCTAAAACTAAGGAGAGCTCGAGTAGCTATGACAACTCTAAATAGTAAGAAGAGCCACAACATTAGCCTCACCCTATGAGGAGGTCTACATGGGAGAAGCGACAACCTAAAAGGTATAGATTTTCCATGTTGGATTCGAATTGTGCCTATGCTTTAATTACTAGCACTGATGAGCCTAGGACTGTAAAGAAGGCTATTAATATCTCTAATTCAAATTCTTGGTTGGAAGCCATGAATGAGGAAATGACCACATTGAAGAAGAATGAAACCTGGGATTTGGTACCCTTTCCTGAAGGGTGAAAATGTAAATGGGTATTTAAGAAAAAGATTGGTATGGATGGCAGTGTTGAGAATTATAAAGCTTGGTTGGTTGTGAAAGGTTATTCCCAGGTGGAGGGAATTGATTATGGAGAATTTTTTTCTCTTGTAGTTAAGCTAACATCTATCAGATTTATTTTGTCACCTTCAACCGCGTATGACTTAGAGATCAAGCAGATGGATGTGAAGACAACATTTCTTCATGGAGAGCTGGAAGAATAGATTTATATGTCCCAACCTGAGCACTTCATTGAAAAAGGTAAAGAAAGCCTGGTTTGCAAGTTAAAGAAATCTCTGCATGGTTTGAAGCATTCGCCTAGAATGTGGTACAAAAAAATTTACACCTTTGTGTGTTGTCATTGGGATTTGTGAGATCAAAATCAAATCATTGTATTTGTATTTATTACAAAACTAAAAATGATCATATGCTTATTATTTCCCTATATGTGGATGATATATTATTCTTTGGGAATAGTAAGGGTATGATTTTTGCTTTAAAATCTCAGTTGCCAACATAGTTTGAAATGAAAGATTTAGGTGCAGCAAGGCACATTTTGGGTATGGAAATAAAAAGGGATAGAGGAAGTAGAAAGCTTTGGCTCAAAGAGAGTAAGTATATCAATATTGTCCTGAAGAGATTTGGTATGATAGATTGCAAGCAGTTAGTTGTTCCAGTGTTGCAAAGAATGAATCTATTTATTGAAGGTTATCTGAAGTCTCCTATTGAGATGGAGGACATGACCAAGGTGCCTTATGCAAGTGTAGTTGGAATTTTAATGTATGCAATGGTCTATACAAGGCCAGATATTTCCCAAGTAGTGGGAGTACTTACTCAATTTATGGCTAATCCAAGAAGACTACATTGGGATGTTGTGAAGAGAGTTTTCAGATATTTGAAGGGAACTTCATAGTATGCTTTGTGTTATCATGGCAACTCAGTTAGATCACAGAGATCTATTAGCATTCATGGGTATGTGGATTCTGATTGAGCAGGGGACATTGAAAATAGAAGATCCACCAGTGGATACATCTTCATGTTATTTGGTGGTGCAGTGAGTTGGATGAGCAAGCGGAAGGTTGTAGTAACTTTATCTACTACTGAGGCAGAGTATATGGCAGCAACACACACCTACAAAGAAGTCATTTGGCTTAGACATTTGTGTTCAGATATTGGGTTTAATGCATGGTAGATTACTATTTGCTGTGACAGTCATAACTTTCTATTTATTTGGAAAAAAATCCCACTTTCCATGCCAGGATGAAGCATATCATTGTTCAGTATCATTTCGTTCATGATATGGTGGAGGATGGAAAGGTTAATCTTGAAAAAGTGGATACTCTGGAGAATGCCGTTGATGCATTGACAAAGCCTATGAGCACAGACAAGTATAGGTGGTGTGTCAGTTCGATGGGTCTTGGGACCTATGACCTACAATAACTTTGAGTTTAGAGGAAGCCAGAAGGTCCTCATCAAGTGGGAGCTTTTTGGAAAATATGCCTCAACTTGTTGGCTTGAACCTCTATTAAAGACTTGGAATTTTTCCCTTTGTTGGCCTTCTTTGTAAAACTATTGTTGAAATCTAGAACTTTGAAACCTAAGTCATGGGGTTTCAAAAGTTCTTAACTTGGCATCAATGAGCTTCCTTTTGAGATAATTGGCATGTCGCGGGTTTTAGGAATTTCCTAACCTCCAATGGAGGTTGTGAAGTTTTGGTTTCTCTCAACTTGGTGAGATAGAGATTGACATGTCACGGGTTTTGAGAATTTCATAACCTCTGATATTGAGGTTGTGAAGTTTGGTTATTCAACGACATAGTGACATGACTGATGGATGGCAGGACCGGTCTGCATGGAAGGTGACGTCATTTGTATGACAATGACATGGATGTCACATGAATGTTGGGGACCACATGGGTCGAGTCAATAAGTTGTAAAAAGGATATCGGTGGGAGTTTCTTTTATCAATGGGAGACAAATTGGTGTCCCTCCGATATGGTGATGGTTGAATTGGTGAACCCAAATGGTATGATAGTCAAAAGTAGTGGATGAGTGATATGTTGACACGTGGCACAAATTCATTCATTGATTCTACATCGCTATTGTGAATCAACAATCATTGGACCAAAAGTTGTATTTTCTGATAGCAATATATTTGCATTAAATGCATGATTTGACTCGGGGGTTGACAAAGAGAAAATGTGGTATTATTCTCTGTAACCAAATTAATTGTTGGGTGGCTTGATGTGTGCTAGATGGTGGTGTGTGTGGCCCAAGACAAAGGAAGCTTGTTGGTGAAGATAGTGAAATTAATGAAAACCTAATGATGGTTGGGTTGTGAAAGATCGTATGCTCTTCATGCATTGTAATTTGTGAGTGAGGTCGACCAAGGGATTGTATTGTTGTTGTGAGTTAACATCTAAGAATAAAGTTTGTAACTATGTATGTAATCTATTTACTGTAATACAAAGTGACTTAACTTGGTGTGTGGGTTTTTCTCCCGTAAGGGTTTTCCCGCGTAAATTTGGTGTTATCTCTGTGTGTGATGAATTTTTCTATTCTTTTGTTATGTGAATGTGTATCTCAATGAATGTAACTTGTTAAATGAAAGTTTTTCTGCACTTCTTTCTTAAGGATTTTGCATTAGGAAGGCATTTCTGCACCACTTCTTTCCTAAGTTCAATTCTAAGAGGTTTTAAATATCTATGCTCAAAATTGCTAAGATTGTGACCAACAAATGTGAGATTATCAAATCTCTCCTATAGGATCTACAAGACCTAGAGGACCTAGCCCTATCAATGCACAATGGATTCTATATGAATCAAATAGGTGTATCATAGTACAAAGAAAATAAAATATTCATGCAAATTTGGTAAGGATTTACAAGATTTTGTAGGTTATTTAGGTGTTCCTTATACCTTAAATCCTTAGGCATGAATAGTATAAATTATAAAAAAATACTCATTTAATTATTTTCATTCTTTAAGTATGAGTGGTTTGGGAGGGTTTCCTATGAACCAATTGGTGCCTATTCAAGGAAATTCAAAGTCACAAGGTATTGTGACCACTTTGCATTAACACCAATTTTTTTGGCGGTTTGAAATATGTACCATTAATTTATAGTGACTATTATTACCTTGCAAAAATTAAAATTGCAAATTTAATTTGACTACAAAATTATACTTTAGAACCCCTTACCAACACTACAAACTCTACTTGCTTCCTAGAAATATTTTTCACCCTCCTTGAAAGTGTGCTAGGTAGGAAAAAAAATCCTATAGAAAATGTATAATAAAATAGTTTTCACATTCTTTCAAGGTGTATTTCTCTTCAAAAATAAATAATACAGAAAAGGAGATAACTATGCAATGAAACCAGATTCATATAAAGCAACCAAAAATAAGTATCATGGAAGAATGAACACACAACATTAAAACCCTAGTATTTATTCAAATAAGTGTGATATATAGTACAAAGGACTCTTTCCCTTCCTTTTTGATCTTTTCAAATAAAGAAAATCATCCCTTACATAGTAAAGAATTCAAAGATAATCCCATGTGGATGAGTGACATATGTCAATCGGAGATCACAAGATGAAATGTAAGAAAATGACCAACCTCCCTTGCTAAGCACCAATGAAAATCTTGTGAGATCTTCTAGAATGGATTTTATGAAGATGATCAAAAACATAGTGTCATCTGTTACATTAATGGTTGCATAGTTCAATTCAATTTTCTACCACTACATGTGAATTTGTGCCTTTATAATGAAATATTAGTTCTAGGTAGGAAAATTCCAATTAGGTTATTACATTACCTCAGTAGATCATTAATGGTGCTCTAGGTTGTCTAGGAGTGGTGTAACATGTTAAATGTTCCTTTGGTGCCCTTGTTTGTACTTTAAAATTGATGGTTTAATAGTTAACTCATTCAATTTTATTTTTGGTTGTTGATGTCCTTAAGTAAGGAAGATCTACGTCAGGGTTTCATGTATAGTACACTTCTTTAATATAATGATGTAAAGAGTCGTTGCAATGTAAAAGACCTCCCAAACATAAAATGTAGGCTTTTTCTTTAACACATGGTGCCATCAAAGAGACATGTTGTACAATTTGACCAGTATGTGCGTTACACTTATAGGGTGATTAATATATCACCCAATAAAATCACAACATTTCACCATGTAAATTAACAATTAATGTATTGTATGTGGTACCATTTCACATTTTATCCCCATCATGCATCATGCATATGAGTGGGACCTACACTCAAATCCATGACGCAAAAATCTTTTGTGATGTAATAATAATTTATAATTTGTCAACCATTGCATATAATATTGCTAAACTAGAAACCAAATTAGCACTTCCATAGAAGAAACAAATCCATACATCATGAGGGTGAAGGTAGGGCCCTTACTCAAAACTATGATGTAGAAGGATTACATTGTATAAGATAATTCCACCAACTGGAAACCATATATGCATCCCCATATGAGGAATAAACCCATTGTGCATCACATACATGGAAGTGGGGGTCCACATTCAAAACTATGATGTGAAGAAGCTACATGATGCAATGAAATCTCACCAATTGTCACAAGATAATAAGAATTTTATAATTACTCTACGAAGCACACACATAAAAATTAGTAGGTTAATAATAAGCCATCAACTTAGCACGAGGATAACATGCAACATTGTATGAACTAGCAAGTACAAATTTAAAAATAAGAACACATAGTATGCTATCACTAGATCATGGTTTTGGCAAAAGAATTCATATAAAAAATTTGATGTAAAGGATCCTCACAATGAAATAGGAAATTGACACATGGAATGTCAATAGGGACTTAAAGTTGCAATGCAACCATGATCAAGTAACATAAGGAATAAAAAAAATATAGGTGATTATTGATAATAGAAAGCTAAGGGCTGACATGATGATAATACTCATGGGGATCAAGCAATAAACTTAAATAAACAAACCAAAAAAGCCAGTCAATATTAAAATAAAAGAATACAACAAGAATATTTATAAAGAATTGACTCATAATGACCAAGGTTTTAGCAATAAGACATTTAAAGGAAAACCCTTGTGAACTAAAAAGACCAAAATCTTAAGGATTTTATAAAAATAGATGAGAACATTCCAACACATTCCATAGAATAAATAACTTTCAAAAAAATAACTATACTATCAATTTAATCTAATGCACCTTCGCAAAACCTCCTACTTAAATTCTTTATTGTATTATTGTAATTTTTAAATATTATCATAATTATTATAGATAATATACTTATTAGATAACTTTTATAAACTTATTTTATAATAATAATTTATATTATAATTTATTTGTAATTAATATTTATAATAATTATTCTTATTATAATTATTATAAGTGAATAATTACCATTACAAATTTAATAGGCTTTAAATTTTATATTTTCTTATAGTTTATTTATAATTTCTAAATAAATTATTAATATATACTATCATTTTTTTTTATATACTTTTGTTTTGATTTAATTTTATAATATTTTTATTAATCTTTATGTTTTTATATTTTATATTTTATATTTCTTGTTTTAGTATGTTTACTATTTTACTTACTATTTTATTTTTTAGTCTTTTATGTATTTATATTGGCTTGGTCAACAATCTATCATTATTTTATTATATTCATTTTGATGATGGATTAAAGAAGTGTAATGTAAAATATTATTTTAAAAACTCCTTGTAAAATTATAGTCCATTTTTTAATTCAATATAATAAAATCTAAAAATTAATGAACAAAATTATCTATTGATATCTATTTTGAAATCTAGTTATTATAAATCTCACATTTTATCTTATATATCATTATAAATAGATTTTACACTAGAAGAGAGGACCCAATAGTTGAACAACTTTACTTAGCACATGTCAATATCATGGTGGTGATTTCAAAATCACTTTTTGATAACATGTCCAAAAAGACCCGAAAAAGGGGAAGACCAATAATTGACCAATTAGTTAATACTTATTGTGCAATGAGTCATTCTTTGTTGGTATACCAATATGACATCGCATGATTTGTTGCTTTTTAGATCGAAAGAATACATTTCATTCAACTATAAGCATCCATGATCAACACTAACAACTTTATAATGACACTACTAATACTATACTATTAAATATTTTAGATATTAAATCATCCAATCTTATTAGAACATCTTTCCTCTATATTATATTAGACTACATTATAAAATAGATTTTACAATAAATCATCAAATAGATTTTACACTATATTATACAATTTTTAAATGTTTATGACGATTATTGGTATATGCTTTTAAGAATAGTATCCTTTTGTCAAGGATTTTCTCCCTTATCTATGTCGTCCATATTCATTGAAGGCTTTGACCAATTGTGTACCTTTTGAAATTCTTCTCTCCACGCCATCCTTTGTATTGACGTGACTCTTTATCCATTCTTCCTACCGACTTTGAAGTTTCCTCTTCTTACTTTCTAGCCCAAGTTTGCTGTGCTAATGCAAGAAGGCAACACTGACTGTCAGGTGAATTTTCCAGTTAATGAAGACTTATCCTTAATGAAGGAAACATTACAAGATTTAACACTACACAGAAAGGATTTGGAGTAGATTAGGTAGAGGCACCCAGGTAAGTAAGATAGAACATCCATAAAATTTAACATACATAGAAATGATTTGAGTAAATTAGATAGAGGCGTCCAGATTAGTAAGATAGAATTGATATCATAGCTTATCAATATACTGAGATTTTTGAATTTTGATTATGTAACAAATTATATAGTTTATCAATATTTCCGATCAGATTCTATAATCCATCATCATCTTACATCAACGTTTCAGATCATATTCAATAATTTATCACCATCACTGAAAATCTAAACTAAAACCTCAGTACATTATAAGTCATGCTTAATCACCACGTGTGCACTTGCATTTATAGAAGTCGCTCCAAAAAAAGTGTGGGGACGGTACAGTTTGCAATGAATATACACCATTCCCTACGCAGTTATTTCAGAGCTTTACAAGTTTCCTGGATATACAATTATACCTGTGGAAACTAAACGATGAGCTTTTTGAACACGAGACATTTGTGTGAGAATGTACTTGCAGACCAGACACTACAATTTCCAAACGAATAAGGTGGAGATTCAATCCAGAGAGCTCAGAATGCATGAAACAGACCGTACAGTATTTTTAACATGAAACTTTAGGCACTTCTAATATTAAAAACACATTGTTCTGGAACAATACATTTGTACATGTCAGAGTTAAAGAAGGGTTGGTGTACAACTTTCTATCAAACCGCCTCACAATAACTGAGCTTTGTTATTTACTAATTACACATTGTTTACACATCTGTAATAGTCAATTGAGACATCATCCTGCATAACTGGAGATCATGACTAGTCTTTGCTTCGCCTTCTTCCAATTGTCTTGTCTCCACAATTTGTCCATTTCTTTTGTAGAAACGCAGAGAAGAGTTCTCTCTATTTGAATACCTCCGCCCAACGCCACCTCTCTCTCGAAATGTGAGCAATAGCTCTCAAACACGCTCACTGTCACCTGCAATCGGAACCGCAACATGAACAGAAACTCAATTTCTAGAAGGTTCATTTCCTGAAGCGTTAAGCCTCCCACTTTCGCAAAATAGCCATTGTTGTAATGCCTGCCCACAACATCACATTTGCATCAGCCAACAAGCTTCGCATATTACAGAAAACAATTCAAACAAAGAATGAAAAGAAGTAAAAACAAATCAACTCACAAGTCCTCCAGAAATTTGATGGCGACCATGACACTGGTAATGACAAGCCTGTGGATGTTAAGAGGTGTTATACGAAAGCTGGGATTGTTGAGAATTAGACGATCTATATAAACATATGCAACGACAAATGCCGAAGGGCTGCAGCGAGAATACTTGAAGATCCTCTCCAGGAACTTTCCTATGTCCATTGCAGGAACTTGGACTGCGGAAAAAGCACATAAATTCTCTCTAGAGAAGCTTTTCCCGGATGAAAGCAGCAGCCTTTCATTCCTGGCTACAAGTCTCTGGAGTAGGGAGCCCAGAATTGCAAGAATACAGGGAGGTGACTCATTGTCACCGCTAAATGAATCCGAGCAAGAAAGACACCTCATTTTCATATCTACTACTGCCATTCTTGATTTGTCTTTCTAGGTAGAATTCCTACGCCGTGACTAGACCGGTTCAACTGAGTTTTTGGGAATTATGATAGGCGGGTTCAGGGAGTGATGAGCAGCAAGTAGATATACGAGGAGTAAGGAGGATGAAGGGTCGAATCACGGATTGTGGAGTCTTATTCAAATCAAGATAGCTTGTCCTTACTTGAGATTTTCGGAATCATTGGCCCGGACGATTGATGTAACATATTCCTATTTTAATAAAATTCACTGCACATCACATCACCGACTGTAAATTTATCCCCATAGCATTGTGAATTCATGTCTTGTAAATTGGTAACTGGGTCAATTTCAAACAAACCGTGTCTGTCAGAGAAAAAGTCACTCACGGCTGCAAATTTTTATTGCCTCTCAGTGTACGTTTTATTCAGGGAGGGAGGTAGGCTAATAGTTGGGTGGGGCCTTATTCATTCAAAAATCCCTGTTAATAAGGGTTCTTATACAGAAGGTGTTTGGACAATTTATTTTTTGAAATCATCGGTTGAGGATTGTGGAAAAGACTGCAAAACGATGCAATTAATCTCCCCCGTCCACATTTTTCTTGTCATTCAATCTCTTTTTTTTGTTCAGTATATGTGGCTTAAGGGAGTCGTTGTTGGTGGAAACCATCGAGCCCAAGATCACCATCTGCAATAAAAACCTTCACAAATACGAGAGAAGCAACATGTTATTTCACCAATGAGTGAATAAATTGAGATATTAAACTACATACTCTATAGGCTTTTTTTAAAACATGACAAATCAAATGGGTGAGAAACTACTCGATACGGGAAAAACTACCCAAGTAAATTAACCTAAGGGTGATCCCATAATAGTGGTTTACAATTTTTGGCCAAACTGGGCACTCGAATTATTATTTTTAACTAAATCTTCACATTCGAGCACCTATAGCGGCTAAACTGTGAGGAATTTGAAGATGGTGCAAACTAGAGTCTCATCAAATTTTGTATGTAGATTCTAAAAATATTTTTTTCAAAATTTTTGGAATCAAATTGCACTTCTTTTTCCATCTCCCAAAATTGTTTTTTCAAAACAACATTTTTAAAAAGTGACGCATGATAACGCATAACTTTTTTCCATGAAGGATAAAATTATAATTCTTTCAAATTTAGATTTGTAACTCGATATCTAATGCTTCCACTTGGTTAAATAGTTTTTTATTAAATATTTTCTCCTTAATCAAGTTTCAATGTCAAACAAATTACAATTTAGACACACCGTGATAACGTAACTTTTTGTATTTGTCAAAATTTAATTTAATTTTTTTGTTGGATCAAGGACTTCAATATCTAGTGCACTCATATTTTTCAATTTTTTCTTTTGATAATCTTCTATTTTTCCACATGTGAAGAACAAAGAAATTCATTTCCGATGAAAAACCTATGTTTAATAAAACTTAAAAAACAAATACATAACAAAACCAAAACATATTAAAATTATATTCATTGGATAGCTTGTTCTGAAGAATACCATAATCATTTGAAATAAATTTTAAATGAATTTATTTGATCTCCCAAAATCTAAATCAAAAGTGATTTTTTATCAGCATTTTGATAGGTGTAAAGGAGACGCATTTATAAGTATGGTTTAAAACTAGCGAGGTTCTATCCAAGGGGGTTTGATCTAAGGTGATTTGACCAAACCCTCTTCAATTGGAATCCTTAAAATAGAAATTTTTAAGGTTTAAATCATTATATTTTCTAAAAATATGTGATTTCAGCTAAAATTCGTTCCTCTTAGGAATTGTAAACCACTATTATGACAGCACCCCTAAGTTAAAACTTAATAATATACTAACATCCCCCCTTAAGTCCAACTTAGGGATATTATTATGCAATATCAAGATGTAATATGGGTCACGGCTACACAACCATGTTAGGTACCCATTTACAATGCAAAATGCAATGCAATCTCTTACAAACGGAGAAAAAGAGAAAAACCCTGTGGGAGAAAACTTTTCTCCAAAAGAGAGAAAAGAAAAACAAGATGCATGGATGGAGGACTCAATAACACCCCCCAAGGACTACATACATCATGTATATACAATCAATAGCCCCTTGCCCCCTGCACCCCCCATAAGAGGGAAAGAGAGAGACTATGTAGACCACCCCACAATGTGTAATCACTTCCAAAAATGGTAAGTGCATAAAGACAAAACATGATCCAAAGTCGACAAACAACTTTTCTTGCTTTTGGAAGAAACAAAACCAAGTACAAATGCAGGAATGCTTCCCATTTGGGATAGGAATTAGCAAGTGAAATCCAAATGTAGGATGATAATGTCAAAAAGATCTTCTCATCTGTCACCAAGACCTTGGAAGATGATGCCACGAACCAATCAGGAACATGCCCAATCACAATAGGAGGTGACAAACAAGGTACGACTAGAAACTGATTTTGAACATTCTCCAAAGACAGAGATGGAGTGACAACAGTTGTACCACAACTATCATCAAATAGGAAAGTTAATCCTTCAAATGTGTCTTCCAAGTCTAAAATGTGAGATTCCATGAGAAATGAACCAATGTCCGACAAATAGGAATCCCAATAAGGAAGACAATGATAATCTTATTGCTCAGGAATGATGGAAGTACTCAATGAAGGTGGATCAACTATCTCTAACAAAGAATCAAGAACCTCTGAAGCAACTACAACCTCATCTGAAGTCTCAAAAACCTCCAAAGGATCACCAACATAGTTTATCTTCTCTGAAAAATAAGGAGGCACATTGGTATTGGAAAGAGGATCATCTAGAGATGGTGAAGTATCATGATCTCCATATGATTCTCGAATGTATGTCCAAAGAGCATAAGGGCACTCAAAATGAACAAGTGAATCCAAAAGGTCATCATCATTTAAATGCTCAAAAATAACTCTAAAGACTCTAGCCCTATATCCTTTCCAAATAATATACCCACTACGTGTGCCTAGAATAAGAACTTCATTATACAAATATGGAAATAGATTCTGCTCACTAAGATGAGTGAGAATAAAATCACTCCATTTCCTAAAGTTCCCTTTCTCCAAAGAAACCATTATAACTAATAATTCTTCAAAAGTTTCAAAGATAGTCATAAAAACCTTCGTGAACGACTTCTATAACAATGCCTTTCAGGTTTCCAAAAGCCTTGGAAAAGGAGCCACAATTGCCCACATGTTGTTCCTCATTACAAAAAACAATGCCCTAAAGAATAGATCTTAGAGGCAAGACATTCCCAAATACAAATGTTTCAACAATGACAATGTCGCCATTACAACAAATCAAATTTCCATCAACGGAGCTGTGAGGGTTCATCCAATTTGCAAAAAATTGCCTTCATCAATCTGTGGCCTTCACCTTTCTCGTGTGATTATTCTAGCCAAAAACTCTTAGCTTGCAACAAGAGAAATTACACCTCTATCCACAAAATGAAGGGAGTCTACAAAAATCTTAGCCTCTTCAAAAAAATTGTCTCAAAAATTATGCATCTTCACAAGTTTTTTGTCACCTACGGTCTCAGGTGTGAGGTGTGGCCGTTAAAGGTTGATAAGAGGCCTCAGAAAATTTACCACACACCACAAAATTGTGTCTCCAACTAAAAAAAATGTATGCACAGAATAGATCACACCCCTAATCACATTAAAATTGCCTTACTATCGTTGTCACCTCAGAAAGAAGACACTTAGCTCCCTACAGACTTTGCCAAATCAAAATAAAAAAGCCATGATCTGTTGAGAATCGAACCTAGACAAATATGTGTCTCTCCAACATAGAATTAGGCCTTTTGGAATGAAGAAAATTGCTCCTCTTGCAGATAATATCAGTTTGAAAAAAAAATGAATATCAATTCGAATCTCAATACATTTTCTAATGAAAACTCTCAAGGGAAGGAGGGTCGAATGGGCAGCTCTGATACCATGTTGGTGGAAAAACCTAGACAAATATGTGTCTCTCCAACATAGAATTAGGCCTTATGGAATGAAGAAAATTGCTACTCTTGCAGATAATATCAGTTTGAAAAAAAAATGAATATCAATTTGGATCTCAAAACATTTTCTAATGAAAACTCTCAAGGGAAAGAGGGTAGAATGGGCAACTCTGATACCATGTTGGTGGAAACCACTGAGCCTAGGATCACCATCTACAATAAAAACCTTCACAAATACAAGAGAAGCAACATGCTATTTCACCAATAAGTGAATAAATTGGGATATTAAATTACATACTGTACAGGCATTTTTAAAGGCATGAAAAATCAAACGGGTGAGAAACTACCCAATACGGGAAAGAACTACCCAAGTAAATTGTTAGAGTACTTAAGTTTTAACTTAGGTAGATTAGTTCATTAATTTTGCATTATTAATTTGGGTAGTTTTTTCCTGTGCTGGGAAGTTCCTCACCCGCCACCTTCCTTTCATGCCTTTTTAAGGCACTTTGTACATTGTGTAAATTATCTCATAATTTTCACTCCTTGTTTGGTGAAATGGCAGTGTTATCTCTCTCGCTTCCGTGAAGGATATTCTTGCAGTTGTTGATCTTAGGTTATTCGCTCTATCATGGTATCAAAGCCTCCTAGTCTGTGAATCCTTCCTGAGAGTTTTCGTTGGAGTGTGTGAGATCGATTTGATTTGTTCGGCATTTGAAATTTTGTAAATTTCAAAAATTCCTTTGATTATTGATTTCAATGTTGTTGTTCGTGTTTGGAGCCATCTGATTGTGGCGTGATTTTCAATTTGGGAGGAACGATTTTTTTACCAGCAGAGAGAGGAGCCTCATTTGCTTGTTGTAGGCCGATTTTTTGCCTTGCCAATTGGGATCCTTGCTGAGGAAGACCCTATATTTGGCACAAGAGGCATGATTTTCTTGCTTTGGAAGATCGATTTTCTTGAAGGCTCAATTTTTGTCCTCTCCCAAGCATGATTTCCTCACAAGAGGTTAATTTCATTTTGGAGAATGAGGTGCAATCTGTCTAGCTAGAGGCATCGATTGGAATCTTCTGGCAGAGCTTTGGCTGATCTGTTTGTTGAGCCCATTTCTTTCTGGGAGGCATTAATTCGTCTTTGGAAGCCATATTTTTTAGAGAACCCTACGTTTGATCTCTAGAGTCAGGCATCATCAAAAATTTAGGCACTTGGAGGCAATGTGCTATCTCCTACTGGGCGTGTTTCTCTTAATCTATTTGGAGGCCCATTTTTCTACAGAATCGATTCATAAATTGAGGTCTTTTATATGCGTTTTTCTCTGTGGAAGGGATGATGGAGCATGGAAAAGGTCGTGTTTCATTTGAATCCTGATTCTCACTTTTGAGAAGGCATTCTTTTTAGGCCTGGTTTTTGTCTTTGGCAGGCACTACAATTTGCAGACATGTTGGCCGCATCTCTCCATAACTCCATGATTTTTTCCTATTTTGCACAAGTTGCATCAGTTCCAAATTTAGCCATCAGAGGCTCGTGAATTTTGTCTTGGAGGCAGATTCTCAGTTTGAGGAGGCATTTTTTCTCTTATTTCTGTGTTGGGGTCGATTTCCTTGTGGCAGCGCATTTTCCTCTATGGAGGGTGTGGATTTCATTGACAGAAGCTACAAATCTCCTGCATTTGTCAAGCGGCACTCTCTAAAGGAGTGATTTTTCAAAGTGAATGTTTTTTAATCAAAATTTATAAAGTTTTGATTGAAAATATTTCAATTTAGGGATTTGTTTGCACAAAGGATTGGAGTGGGCCCCGCTTTGGAGTTCTCTTTTGAAGTTATTTATGGGAACTTAATCCCACATTGGCAAAGTGGAGGAGTTATTTCTATTCAAATAGCACTAAAAGTGATTGTTTGTTGTGAGCAAGACTCATAGATTATGAAGTGGTTGTCTCTTATGTGTGGTGATTGGTGCTCGGTGATTGTGTCATACTAATATTAGCTTGGTGGCTTAGTGAGGCCTAATTGATTGGGTCCATTTGTTTTGCTTTCGAGGATGCTCATGGTGGTCATATGGTGTAAGTGAGAGCTCCTGAAGATGTTGAAAGAGCCTCTATAGGTCATTTTTTCATTTTTGCATATCTTTTGCAAATAGAGGCCAATTTTCGCAAACCATATATCAACAGAAAGGTATTTTTGTCACCTTTGCAGTGGTTGAGGATTTTCTCTCACATTTTTTTGTTTGGTGGTGATTTTATTCCATTGAAGTTCAATATTGGTTTTGCCTTCAATTGTAGTATTTGGGAGTTTCTATTTGTTGTTGAAGGTTGTTGTCTTGTTGTTTTTTGGAGATTTGTCATAGTTGTTATGGGGTTTTCTTTGCATCCTCCTGTGATTATATTGGAAAGAGGAAACTATACACAATTGAGAGATGGTATATTGAAGCACTTGATATGGCTTCATCTTTTTCCATACCTATATAATCTTGTTCCCCTTCCTGGTTCTGGTAGTAAGAAGTTTGCCTGGAATTGTAAAAGGGATCATGTCCTAGGAGTTATTACAATGTATACTGATGATGCCACTTTAGATGTTGTTGATCATTTTGAGTGTCCTCATACTTTTTGGATTATAATCTGGGAAATACATGGAGATCCTGATATTCAGCCATTCCTAGATGATCATGTTTTAGATTGTCGTGTGCCTCTTCATTTTTCAAATAAGATACCCTATGATCATGTTACTATGCAGGAGTTTGAATTTTAGGATTACTTTGAATCTTCAGATGAGGATGATGAGGGTTCTTCATATGCTCCTTCTCCATTAGAGACAGTTGATGTACCTTCGCCTTTAGTGATTCATTGTGCAGAGTCATTGATTGAAGCTCCTATCATTCCTATTTTGCAGGATCATTCATTTTGTGTTGATGATTCATTGTGTACATCTAGTGATTCATCACCCCCTATATTTCATTGTATTCCTGATTTGGATTCATATTTATCATACATTGGTTGCTTGTTCGTAGAATCTCATATTTCAGATTTGGAGGACACATTTGAGGGTATATCCCTCCTATTTGATGATAGTTGTGGTACAACTGTTGTCACCCCATTTTAGTCTCTGGAGAGTGTTCAAGATCAGTTTCCTGTGGTACCTTGTTTGTCACCCTCTATTGTGATTGGACATGTTCCTGATTAGCTTATGGCAAGATTTTCAAAGGTCTTGGCGACACATGAGTAGATTTGAGAGACACCATTATACATTTCCATGCTTCTTTGGGAAGCATACCTGCATTTGTATTTGGTTTTGTTTCTTCCAAAAGGGAGACAAGTTGTTTTTCGACACTAGATCATGTTTTGTCTTCAGGCACTTACCATTTTTGCAAGTGATTACACATTGTGGGGGGGCTATATAGTCTCTCTCTTTCCCTCTTATGGGGAGGTTTTTGATTGTATATACATGATGTATGTAGTCCTTGGGGGGTGTGATTGAGTCCTCCATCCATGCATCATTTTTTTGTTTCTTTTCTCTCTTTTGGAGAGGGGTTTTTTCCCACGGGATTTTTCTCCTTTTCTTCGGTTGCGAGAGATTTCTTTTTGCATTGTAATTGTAAATGGGTACCTAACATGGTTGTGT
The DNA here is from genome assembly GCA_007258455.2 of Sequoia sempervirens. Lineage (NCBI taxonomy): Eukaryota > Viridiplantae > Streptophyta > Pinopsida > Cupressales > Cupressaceae > Sequoia > Sequoia sempervirens. The sequence continues at coordinate 14,201 of VDFB02098325.1, read as the reverse complement.
AGTCGGGACCCATACTGCATCTCCATTTTTGCATTTTTGCATCTTCATTCATTCTCCTTAAGTTGCACTTAAGGGGGGGTGTTAGAGTACTTAAGTTTTAACTTAGGTAGATTAGTTCATTAATTTTGCATTATTAAATCAGGTAGTTTTTTCTCATGCTGGGAAGTTCCTCACCTATCACCTTCCTTTCATGCCTTTTTAAGACACTTTGTACATTATGTAAATTAGATCTCATAATTTTTACTCCTTGTTTGGTGAAATGGCAGTGTTGTCTCTCTCGCTTTCGTGAAGGATATTTATGTAGTTGTTGATCTTGGGTTATTCGCTCTATCATAAATTAACCTAAGTTAAAACTTAATACTACACTAACAGTTGTAACCCAAAAAAGTAAAAAATAAAATTGGTAAGGTACATGCCCTAGACACAAGGGTGCATAATAATCACTACTTTTGTTCAATCCACCTAAAATAGAGAATTATCTAAATACTATAATCACTAAGATTATTGCCTACCCATCTTAACATGAGGGAACAATGACATTTTACCAAAAGACACCAATTCCTGAAAAGGAAATTTCAAACATTCTAAAAAAATTCCCCTTCCTTAGAAGATCTTAGTGTCATTTGGTGTATAGGTTTTATAGAGGGGGGCTTCTTCCTCTTTACTTTTGTCCATTCTTTCTCAAGATGTGATAATAACTCTTCATTTTGCTCAAAATTTCCTTTTGAATTGTCTTCTAGGGATGACATGGCCTTAGGAGATGCCACTATTTTTCTATTAGCTTGGAATTTTCCTTCTCCTATGAAATTGATGAAACCTCTAGAGTGTCTCTATTAGTGGAAACCACATGATGATACCCCATAGTTGTATCTCATGATTTAGGAGATGAGGTGGTATTCAAATTTGGGTTGGATAGCAATGGAGCCTAAAAAGAATTCAATTCCTTCTAAGCATCTAGTGGAATGACATAATGGTGGGGCTCAACCCCCTTCCACCAAGACAAGTTCATACTTGGAAGATTCCCTTTAGACTTAAAGAAAAATGATTTTCCTTACAAGCTTTGTAAATATTTAACCCATTTTTGGCATGTCACATTCATGCATATCCATATTATTAGTCCCGTGCAAATTCTCCACATTTGTATCCATATCATGCAAATGGTCATTAACTTCACATGTCTAGTGCCTCACAAAACATTTTGAACAAACGACACTTTGCATTGTTGTTTCCATCCTTGGGTAAAACCATCCTTGATTTTGAATTGATTTGAGATAAAACATCTCTTATAGTAACATGAGATGATTATTTTTTCCATAATGAGAGTTATAGTACAAAATATCTAATGTTGCATGAAAAATCATGTACAACAAAAAAAAATTGGAACTTCTTCACATGTCTTGAAATAATATTTCTTTTTGTTTGATATATAAAATAGGCACTATGGGGGCCTAACCCAAAATTACATTGATAAACTATATGATTGGGTCCCCTTACAAAATTATAAAATTTTATAAAAATATTTTGGCATCTGTTGTGCTGCTACCCAAGCCATCCTCCTCCAAGCCTTCAGTGCCATCCTCCTAATCTTTGCCCATGTCGTAGGCACTTGATGTCATTGGAAGGGCCAGAACTGTAGGTATCTCATATGGTCTGTATGCCCCCTATGAGCTCTTTAAGGAGGGAAATGTATCACATTACTTCAATCATCCTCGTGCCTCAAATTCTTTCCCCACACTCCACACCAAGAATGGTACCCATGGGTTGTTGTATTAGAGGGTGAGTTGGGGCCACACCTGTCTTGTGGACCTCCACCCCCATTCAACTACTAACATGCTCAGATAAAACTCCATAGCTTCCCTCCACCATGCCTTCACTAATTGTTGCATCATAAACCTCACTATTGCAATGTCCTCCCTCATGTGCAATAGCTATGCCATGAACTTGGAGGCAACATCTTAGTTGACTTTGTCGAAGTAGGTAGAGAGTAGGAACCTGGCACCCAAAATTCTTTTAATCACCTCCAAAATATGGAATCCTTTACAGCATTAAATATCTTCCTTAACTGAGCATTTATTACTACTCCACAAAAAGCCATTTGTTACTCTTTTGCACCAAGGTTAATGGTTGACTCCATCACAAGTTATAGAAAGTGGTCTTAGTTATGGCATTTTATCAGCCAACCACTGCCATCTACATCATGTCATTTTTTCCTCACTTGACAAAGGCGTTAATGCCTCTCAACCTCTCACTTTTCAAAATCATCCTCCACTCATGTGGGTTAGCCAACATTAAACACTGGCATACCCACTTGATCTTCTTCGAGGCTGATGGCCATTTTTGATAGTCGATCAACATCAACTTTCCCTTCACTATATATGGGATACTTTAGAATCTTCCAATTCGAAGAGACCTTTCAAGATTCACAGGAGTAATTTTTTGAGCTTCCAATTCAAGGTCACATGTCTTCAAATTGCATTAATAGTTATCATTGAGTCACCTTCAAGTTGTACTTTTATTAAGCCCAAACATCTGCATAGATTGATGTCAAGCCACACAATTTGCATTTTAACTTCTTTGTTTGTTCCATCTGCTAGCTTCTTTGCCCATTCTATTATAATATTTCCATTATGATATCTTATTATGTAGCCTACCCCTGATGGTCCAAGGTTACCCTATGCAGCCTCATCAAAATTTACCTTAAACCAACCTTCATCTAGCGGTTGCCATTTTATATCAATCCTTGGGTTAAAATAGACAAATAAAACCAATGCTTCCCATAAACGGGGGCTTGAAATTATCACTCGTGTGTATATTAGAGTGTTTAGCTAAAAAATGGAATAACTAAGCTAACAAGACTCAAGGTTAAGTATAACAAGTTTAAGGGTCACCAAAACATTTAATGGTTATATATATTGGACATAAGCTTGTTATATAACAAGATATAGAGTTATCAAAGGGTCTTATGATCATTTATGTTGGATATAAGTTATATTTTAGATAAGAATATGATGCTTTCAGGTGATCCCACAATAGTGGTTTACAATTTTTGGCCAAACTGGACACTCAAATTATTATTTTTAACTAAATCTTCATATTCGACCACCTATAGTGGCTAAACCGTGAGGAATTTGAAGATGATGCAAACTAGAGTCTCGTCACATTTTTTCTGTAGATTCTAAAAATATTTTTTTCAAAATTTTTGGAATCAAATTGCACTTCTTTTTCCATCTCCCACGAAAACTAGTTTTTTTCATAAAACAACATTTTTAAAAAGTGACATACACCGTATAACGCATAACCTTTTTTCCATGAAGGATAAAATTATAATTCTTTCGAATTTAGATTTTTAACTCTGATATATAGTGCTTCCACTTGGTTAGATAGTTTTTTATTGAATATTTTATCCTTAATCAAGTTTCGAAGTCAAACCAATTACAATTCAAACATAGTGCGATCGTATAACGCATAACTTTTATTGTATGTATAAATTCTTTTTTTTTTTGTTGGATCAAGGACTCCAATAACTGGTGCACTCATATTTTTCAAAAAAAAATTTGATAATCTTCTATTTTTCCACATGTGCAGAACATAGATTTTCATTTTCAGTGAAAAACCTATATTTAATAAAACTTAAAAAACAAATAGATAATAAAATCAAAACATACTAAAATTATATTTTTTGGATAGCTCGTTCTGAGGGCTACCTGATACCAATTGGTTTTGTGAAGTCTCCTCCATTTTCATTCTCAAATCGAGCTTCAAAGTGCAAAATTCTAAACAATGTTGGTGCCTAAGAGGGTGGAGGTGAAAATAAGGGGGTTCGATCGAACAACTGTTTGGTCAAACAAAAAAAAATGTTCAGTCGAATCAGGGTTCGAACAAACTATGGTTTGACCAAACTACCTTCAAATATAATTAAAAAATAGATTTTGGGGGGCTTCGGTTGAACCTACTCAACAGGTTCGGTCGAACCCCCTAACATGAATCTATTTTACTATATTTGTTTTTTGTTTTCCTCATTTTTTAATACTTGTATTTTATAATATTTAATATTAATATAAATCTAAATTATATTATTTTGAAATTATTATATATAATATACTTATTATTACAATAAATTATAATAATTATATATTATTATTATTATAATATATTAATAATATATAATTATTATTATAATGTTAAAAGTATATAATTAAAAAGTATATAAATAAAAATTATATAATTGAAAACTATATATATTAGAAACGACTGAAAAGCATTTTGGGATGAGTTTTGGATTGGATAGTTTACTTGAGGGCAGGAACGATTCAAACGAAAGGTTTTTCTCTGAGATCTCATCTAACAGTATTGGAATGGCACAACCTTGTTTCGTTGCCCCTCATCCAAAGTCTAATATGAACTGTATGAACATCTACAGCTCTGCACCCAAGCTCTCCTTGATGTTGGTAGGTGTTCTCTTCAACCGAAAATCATAAAAACATGGGTATTGATGTGGAAATGTGTATTAATTTGATTTGATTAGGGGCATTTTGTTTGTTTATAGATATAAGTAAGTATATATTTATGATGGGCATTGTTAGATAGACAAGTAGCTTGGAAGGAAAAGGAGTCATTTTTAGCAGCAGCGGTGGAGAGTCTCAGCTTGGGATCTATAGAGAGATGAAGAGTATGAGAGCAAGTCCAGAGGCAGTGACAACATGGAAGGGAATGGATTTGGTGATGAGCAAGAAGATTATAACCATCCCAAAAAGAAGCGTTATCACATGCATACTCCTCAACAGATTCAGCAAATGGAACTGTATGCCCTTTTTTCACTAAACAATTCAATACTTGTCATCCATTGAGAATTATTGTTTTTGACTTTATTTCTATTTTAGGTTTTCTACAGTCTTTTCAAAAGAGTTCCCTCACCTAGATGAGAAGCAAAGGAAACTTTTGAGTAAGCAATTGGGGCTTGCACCACGCTAGATTAAGTTCTAGTTCCAGAATCGGTGAACCCAGATGAAGTATGTCTAGGGATTAAGAAAATGACTAAAAATTTGTAGTAATCTTGCAAAATTGATGAAATTTAGGGTTTCAGACTTTATTACTTAATTTTCTCTAATCATGGCTTTTCAAATCTTGGATTTTCAAGCTCAACATGATTGTTGACCATGAAAACACTCTCCTTAGCTAGGATCTAACGAGAAGCTTTGTTTGAGAACATGGCAATTAAAGAAGCCATGAGAAATCCCATATGCACCAACTGCGCGGAGGACCTGTTGTTATTGCAGAAGTCAGTCTTCAAGAGCAACAACTGCGCATTGAAAATATTCAGTTGAAAGATGAGGTCTTTTTGCATAGCCTAACTAATTTGATGATGCATATTCCATATTTGTATTCTCAAATGCAAATTGTGGTTAAAAGGATTATGAGTCACTTCTTTTTTAGTTGTACCTACTCTGATTCTAATGTATTTACAACCCTACAAACCTCCTGGAATTTATTCTCTCTAGAAATATTTTTAGTGCAGTGATTTTCCCACCATGATGAAATTGCTTCATATCATATACTGTATAAGATTTAGAGACCTAAAAGGTTATTTTATTCTCATGATTTAAATCACCTGAGCAATGAAATTGAAGATTCATTAGCTTTGTGCTTATGGGTATTCTTTAACTATTATTATGTTTTTTTTCATGCGACTGCATGGATTTTTTCAGCTGGAGAGAATGGAAGGTATGGCTAGAAAATTTTACAGAAGGCCCATATCACTGACTTAAGAGAGAGATATGGAGGGAGTGGGAAAGAAAGGGAGCACAGGGGTAGGAGGGAGAGACTTGAGAGAGAGAGGGGGGAGTAGGATAAAGGGTAGGGGGTACAAGGGTTTAGGGTTTAAGGGTTAAGGGTAGAGTGGAGAGAGGGAGAGGGGGGGAGGGAGAGGGGTAGGGAGGGAGGGAGAAACTTTCAGAGGGAGAGAGAGAGGAGTGGGAGAGAGATGGTAAAGGTTTAGGGTAGGTTAAGGATAGAGGGAGAGATTGAGAGGGTAGGGAAGGAGAGACTTGAGAGAGAGAGGGGGAGGGAAGAGAGATAAATGGTAGGGAACAAGGTTTAAGGTTTAAGGGTTAAGGGAGAGGGAGAGAAGGAGTAGGGGAGGAGAGACTTGGAGAGAGGGGGAGTGGGAGAGAGATAAAGGGTAGGGGGTACAAGGGTTTATGGTTTAAGGTTAAGGGAGAGGGAGAGAGGGAGAGACCTGAGAGAGAGGGAGGGAGAGAAATAAAGGAATACTATGGTTTAAGGGTTAAGAGTAGAGGGAGAGAGGCAGGAGGAGAGAATTGAGAGAGTGGGAGAGAGATAAAGGGTAGGGGGTACAAGGGTTTAGGGTTTAAGGGTTAAGGGTAGAGGAGAGAGAGGGAGAGACTTGAGAGAGAGAGGGGGGAGTGGGAGAGAGATAACGGGTAAAGGGTTTAAGGGTTAAAGCTTAAGGGTAGAGGGTAAAGGGTTAAGGGTAGAGGGGAACTTTCTATTTCCATTTGCGGTATTTTTTGTGAATTAAATTGATGGAAACTTCTTTTTTTTATTTGCACTTATTTATGTTTTATATATGTGTACAATAATTTTATAATTAGATAATACTTAATTTTTAAATTTACATAATTTCCCATGGAATAATTCAATGGAACAAATTATATAAGTTGTATATAAGATTCTTGAACTTAAGAATTCCATGTGTAGACACCTAAAAATGACCTAGGCCTACAAGCTTCATTGTTACCACTTTCATCCTAGCATAATTATGACATTTAATTATGTCCTTGGTCCACATTCGACTATTGATTAAATAATTTATAATTGTTTAATTAATTCATGTCTTTGTTTTCTTCATGATTATTAAATAAATAAATTTTATTTATTTATTAAATACGTCATTAATTGTCTAAGTCTTCCCTTAATTAAATAAATTTCTTAATTTATTTAATTCCCCTTTGGCATATATTTCTTCCTGATTATTAAATAAATAAGTTTTATTTATTTATTTAATATGTCACTAACTGTCTTAATTAAATAAATTGATTAATTTATTTAATTAATTAATCTTATCTTCTAAATTAAATAATTAAATTTAATTATTTAATTGCCAATTTAATATTCTTCTCATTTTAAATAAATGAAATTATTTAAAATGTCATCACTTTCTTAACTGTCAATCCATTTTGATAAATAATTTGAAAAAGATTATTTATTATCTCACAAAATCATTATTTTGAATTAATTTAATTTAAAATAGTATCTAATGTTCTAAAAATCAAGTAATCAGGCAGATTCTTGATTTTTCAAATCTAATCTTCAGTCCAAATCTTATCTTCTTGATTTTTCGAATCTCACAAATCAGGCAATCTTATCTTCTGGATTTTTCGAAAATCTTTATTTCTTTAATTAATTTCCTCATTTATTCTCCACCGTCGATCCAATTATCTGAGATATTATTTTGACCGTTCAATTAAGGATTTGCCCTAACCCTAATTAGGGATTCTCAGATTTAATCTAGACCTCTCATTTTAGGTTCTCATCATCAATTAATCTCGTCCGTCCACTCAAAATGACATTTTCTATAAAATGGCATTTTCCTCTCAATTTTTGATGACACAGGCACATGCTGACATTTTGCATAGACATTCTAGACATTTATTCACTTGCACACTTATTTTCATAGGCTATTTCAATATTCATTATATTTAGTTGATCAAGTCATGGCATTGTTTAGGCATAGGAATTATCAATCATAGGCTTTTAGACATAGGCATTTAGACATAGCAAAAATCCTTCAAAGCTTGGAGTAGGACTTAGGCATTTGCAGATTTTCTTGCACGACGAATCTGAGGGCAACATCAACCAGCAAGCAAGAAGGTATTACAAAAGTGACTCATGGAAGTCTCGGCGATCAGGTATAATCGTTTTGTATTTCACTTCCTTTGTGTTTTGTAAGATCTTTAGGTTTCATTGTCTTTGTTGTTTGTTGCTAACACTCCTAATCAAACCTAAAAGAAATCCCTTGATTACATTGGTGAACCTGACTCCATTTTTCTAGTTTTTCGTACGTTTTTTTTTGTGTTTTCTGATGTTTTACAGGTACAAGTACGAATCGACGCAACTATTTTTTAAAACATCGTGACACATTTTATGTTTCGCGACGCATCTACTGACAGAAGAGCCGCAATCAATATCTGGAATGACGCATCTGATCTGTCGTGCCGCACTTGACGTCTAGAACGACGCATTTTCTTTATCGCGCCGCATCTGACTGGTAAATGTTTTCTTTCATTTTTTGACATTCTAATTTTTGGATTTTAAGTTTTTTTCTGGTTTTTGGTTTCTTTTCTGGTTTTCTAGTCTTCTGATTTCCTAGTTTTTATTCCTGCATGTTAGCTAGATTAGATTTTTGTGTTACTAATCTTCATTTGTAGCGTGTGGCAATCACTATTCAGGTGTCAAAGATCATTGCATTAAGAGACTACTAATCTTTTGTTTACATATTCGAATGTTGAAGACAAGATAAACAAACATTGTGCTTGTTTTTCATAGATTAGCAAACATTTGATTTTGGTGCATATAAAAAAGAACACTCATGTCTTCTTTGATTAATTGTGTTTGCGGAATGGTAGGTGAGTATGCTCTCACTTGGTGAAAACCTCGTGATCAGAAAACTAGACCCATTCTTATTTGTTATTACCCTGACTTGGTATATCGGAGTATCCTTTCCCCTCGCGCTTTCAGACGATCTTGGGTGTAAGAGAAACGATTACCAACTCTAGAAATTGGGCTTGCCTGGGGATTTCATCACCCCAACGTGACTCAAACCAGCAATGGAGCTAAAGCCAAGCTACACCCAACCAGTATATAAATGTAAACCTTAAGGGAAAACCTAAGGTTGCTTGTGCAGATGTGTCATACGGACGAAGTTGTACTCCCTTAAACCCTGTTGAGATTAACCTCTTCAGGCTGGAGTGCCACCTTAATGGTGATTAATCTCTTGCCCCATGTATGGCCACTCGAGTAGGGGTCCCTAACTAAAAACTCTTGTATAGAAAGCCAAAATCCTTCTATTTGCTAGCGCAACACCGGTCGGTGTGAAGGCATCCACACTTTCGCAGTTTGTAGTAGAGGTGATCAACTCACCATGGGAGTTTCATGGGGGTTGGAAGCTTGGTTGGCCTGAGAAGAGAGTGCACTGTAAGGGGGAGCCCGTGCAGCCAAGCTTCTGAATTCACACGCTACAGATATGTGGTTGGGGAAACCCGCGTGGAATCTAGTGAATATTGTCACAGCCTAACCTAGGATTGTGCTTATCTGATGTGTGTTTGGTTACATTTAAAATGTTGTGTTTGTCAAGTGTATTCTGGTTCTATCACAATTCGAAACAAAACATTCTCCAAACAGATCAAAATTTCCATCAAAACAACAAGAAAATCATTTTGAAATTAAACTGAGTCGCATCTGTCGAACCGTAACTGCTTTGTTAAACCACATCTAAAACTTAGAACACCGCATCTGTAGGTGTCGCGACACATTTAAACACTGAAAAGCTGCATATGCTAAATCAAGTCGCATCTGACAGTCCAAAAGCCGCAATCAAAAAAATGAACCGCATTTGCTAAATTGTGACGCATTCGCAGCTTCAAACGACGCATTTGCCTATAAAAATTTAAAACTTCACATTCAACACCTGAGGTCTTCAAATTGTCAACCATTTGTCAACCATTGTTTCCAGGAAGATTCTGTCAGAAACCAAACTTGAAATTGCTCAAAGTCTTCACCATTAGTGTGCATTCGTCACCATAGGTTTCATATTTCATTCTTTTTAGTTCCATACATTTTGGCATTAGATTATCCCTAGGTTCACATTTTGCATACTTAGGATTAGGCAAATCTTAAGCACACTTTGCAAAGTCATTGTTTTCAAAATTAGGCCCTCTTGGACTAAGTTATCAAACCCCCTTTTTAGTCTTTGTCCTCTTTTGTGAGTTTTTTCCAACTCAAAAGTCTAGTTAGGAAAACTCACTCGTCATTTAGACCTTGTTACCTTGTCATTTTCAACAAAGTCCTTTAGCAGTCAAAATCGAAAACAAAGTTCGAGCTTAGAAGTTCTTAGATAACCTTGTCTTACATTGCTACACATTGCATATCCTATTCACGAAAATCCAAAAACATTAGTCATTCTAGTCGTCATTTTGAACTTAGACTTCACGTAGTGTCATAATTGCATTTAGTTGTCATTCCCATTTGAGCAATCTCATTTATGGTCAAAACTAGACTTCAAAAACAAAAGAGACAAATGGAAAACTTTCGACAAGACCTCATGTTTACTATCAACAATCCTCCACATGACCAAAATTGGACCTTTTACGATCCATTTTTAGACAATCAACCTCCAGTGACAACGTAATCCTCATCAAATAGTCCATTTGAACAATTCTTGCAAAAAGATGAAAATGGCCAACTACTTGAGGAAAACGTAGAGGCATTGACAGAAGACCCAGAGACCTGTTAGCTTGCTGAAGCAATGGTCCGTCATGACAGAGACAGATTCTTAGCTATGCTCTTGAGTGAAGGAGCTAAGTTACCACAAGGATTTGACGTTAACACGCTAAATTTGACACCTCCTGACCCTAATGCCAACAACGCACATAACATGTCACATAGTGGTCAACTTCCAAATACTACGAGCAATACTTCCTTTGGGACCACAACGACAGTGCATACCACTCCCAACGTCCCAAACACCCCCAACATCCCCAACACCACAAATATCATGACAGTCAATACCACGACAGTAAATGCCATGGGGGCATCATCAAGTCACAACAATCCCCCTTAACAGCTCCATCTACTACCATGAACACAACTTCGTCATATCTGTCTAGTGGTATTTCACAAAATCCTTCGGGAGGAGGCACAAGACGTGTATTTATCCAAGGACAACAACAAAATGTTAACACGACAACACAGTCAAATGTCATTGCCTCCCAAGGGACAAACACAAACGTTCCCCTTGTACAAAATCAACAATTTACACAAGGTGGCCAAATAACACAACCCATGACATCGTTAACACACCATAACATCCATGGTCATACACATCCCCCAAATAACGACACACATGGCTGGGGGACACATCCCAACCTACTCATCTAACATTCATACACACCAACATGCACCCAATCATAACTTCCAATACCAACAACATGTCAATCCGCACAGGTCATACATACCACAACTATCCATACCGTCACAATACACCAATATTCACGCACAACAAACAGGAACACATGGTGTACCAGGCAATCCAACGTACAAAACATAAACAACCCTGATGTGGACACCCTCAAAACAACAATGAGGGATATGGAGAAAACTATCCAAAACATGTACATTTCAGGCAAGAAATCAGAAATATCATATGACCTAAATGTATACCCATTCGACACAAGCTTATACATGCCTCCATTTCCGCCAGGATATGGGTCACCCAACTTCACAAAATATAGAGGCAAGACAAATCCCATTGAGCATGTTCGCGAATTTGCAACCAATTGTATGGACATCGCCTACGAACAAACATACTTGATGAGACTTTTTTCTAAAAGTCTGACAGATCAAGCCCTTGAATGGTTTTCAACTCAAAAGGATATCCAGACATGGGATGAGCTTAAACAAAAATTCATAAGAAATTATGCGTACAACATCAACATGGATACCTCTATCACTAGCTTGTGCAATCTCACGCAAGAAGATTCTGGTGAGACATTTATTCCATTCTTTCAAAAATGGAGAAGCCTCGCTAGTCGATGTCACATTGACATTCCTGAAAGGGAAAAAGTCGACATGTTTGTCCAAACACTTCTAGGGCCCCTAAAATTTGCATTGCAAATACATTGTTGCACAAACTTCACAGAATTAGTTGAAAAAGGGGTCCAGATTGAGAAAGCCCTTATCGCAAAGGGAGAACTGAGATATGGTTCCAAAAACACAAACGTCAATCCACCCACCGACAAAAACAAATATTGGGTTAAAAATAAGCACATTACAAACGACAGTGTTGTCGACGCCAAGATTACAAACACTGTAGGTCCTGTATTGGCCCTGAAAGGGTTGAACAACAAAACATACCAACAACGACATTGACACCTCCTCCCAATACTTCTTCAAACAACCAAAGCAGTCAAAACAATCAGGGACAATACTGTCAGATGAGACAATTTCCTAGGGGTTGCACATACACCCATTTGTGTGAACCCATTGAAGAAGTCCTTAAGAAATGCCTCCAGCATGGGGTCATCATACTTCTGGAACCAAAATCATATGACCCCAAACAATTCAAACCAGCATGGTGGAATGACAATGCACTTTGCGAATACCATCGAGCAAAAGGGCATACAACCTCTAACTGTCGACAATTGAAAAACATAATACAAGATCTTATCGAAAGTCACACTATCTAAGTAGGTGGATCACAATTCACCTCCAATTCAGATCATACTATCCACAAGAATCCACTGCAGGACCATGGTTCTCATAATGCTTCCACTTCAGGTCCACAGAATCAAGCTAACTTCACCTGAGTCAAGTATGACTATTCTGGTGGACCTATTATAAACAATGTCTGAACTAACAATGAATACATCAATATCATTACGGTTAGAAGAGCACCCCAATGTAATGCTACTATTTGAAGTGGCAAGGTCACTATAGCTAGTCCACCTCCTGCTAGACAAGCCAAAATCACTATACCAGGCCCATCTGCTAAACAATCACAACCTGCTCCACCTGCTAAACAGCCAAAACCTGTACCAACCACACAGCAGTGGAAACCCAAGAGTCAGTTCAACCTCATTGACCAGCTAGGAAAAATGCCTGCGCAAATATCTATCCTTGAGCTACTTTGTATCTCTCCCACGCATAAAGAAATCCTAGATAAAACTCTCCTAGAGTCGTCGGTCCCCAAGGACATTGATGTCAATCAATTTGAAACTATGGTGGGATATCTCAATACGCCGCACCACGTCACCTTCTGGGATCAAGATTACTCATCACATAAAACCAACCACAATGACGCATTACACATAGAAACTTTTATCCACAAGCACAAAGTTAGACGAGTTTTAGTAGATGGCGGAGCAGGATTGAACATATGCTCCCTCAAATTGGTTAAAGCTCTAGGGTTCTTTGATGCATGTGTAGACCCAACAAAAAGTATAGTGATCAAAGCATACAATGAAGAGGAACGCTCTTCACGTGGCGTTATCTCTCTCCCTATCAGAGTGGGACCGATCATCGTGGACACGACTTGCCAGGTACTGGATTTGGAACTACCATATAACATCTTACTTGGCCGTCCATGGATTCATGCCTTAAAAGCCGTCCCATCTACATACCATCAATGCCTAAAGTTTCCTTTTGATGGTACAGAAGTAACCATATACGGAGACCCTGACCCTTTCCAATACTGTACAAACTTAAGGGGAATCTCTGAAAACCGAGTACCTATTAACCAAGAAGCACTTGGCTCCTCGTCATCCAAGTATATCGACCCTTCCACACTCATGCCATCTTCCACATCCGCTCCATCCACGTCTTCTGCCATACCACCACCTCCCACTAGCCCTAAGACGGAATCCACTGTCAAAATCCAGGACCTTGGCTGTGGAGAATTCAAACTGCACACAGTATACAACATAACAACAATGCCCAGGTCTCCAAAGGACTATGGTCGGCCATGTTTTAGAATGGAACCTCAAGAAACCTTCAAAGTTCCACCGAATACAGTTTTTATCCAGTGGGGAGACATGAGTGAGGAAGACCTCGCTGACATCATAGGATGGATCTATCAGGATACTATCACACTACTCCCATTACCAGTTCAAAGATATGGCAAAGGTTTTGACATCATGAGGGCTAAAGGCTACGATGGTACTAGTGGCCTAGGAAAAATAAAACTGGCCAAAGGGAACCCATACATTTTCAAATTCTGAAGTATCTTGGATTAGGGTTTGGATCACTCAATAATGACGATCGACGTACCTCTGGACTTTCAAATGAGCGAGTACATGCTTCTGATAGTGTTGAGACTACTAGGGAAACCCTCACCGAAACAGACTCCCATGAGTGGGAATTTGGCTCAGAACGATCCCTAAGTGACTGTTGTCTTGATGATTTGTTTG
>VDFB02098323.1:0-24917 GCA_007258455.2 Sequoia sempervirens | reverse complement strand
TACTTCATGCAATCTTGTATGAAGAGAAATACTCAAGTACACTTCCATGTTTTGTGTCACCCTTAAGAGAGGGCTTGCTATGAGACACACCCCACAATGGGAAACTCATATTCAAGTTCTTGCAAGCATGATTACCGATGGGCTTTAAATAAAGGATGTGAAATCATGAGAAATTAGCATCAATCCGTGCCAACAATAGACTGCACCTAATCCCACGCCTTAAGTGGAACAGGAACAGTTAAAGAGCCTTGAGTGCCCAGCGGGTGAGTGTTGGTTCTGGTGTTCTTGGTTTTTTTTCAATAAGAACCTTGTTTGTAGTGGCCAACTTTGTCTATCCAAAGAGTTTATTAAAGTAGTGCATTGGAATTTATTTCCAAGAAGTTATTTGCCATGTCCGATTTTGGTTAAAGTGTAGAGGTTAAGACTTCATTCTTAACATACCTCTACACTCTTTCCTATATTTCATGTAAAATCATCTCTTCCACTATGAAGAGCATGAGGCAATCCTACTAAGAAAAATGTACCACTTATGCTAGGAATGTTATTGCTTGTGAGTTAGTTTAAACACATTGCATGGTTCCAAAAACATTGAAACAAACATTGAACAATCATTAAATTTCAAATCCTTTGAAAAGTGTGAATATATTTGAAGAGTCCAATATTAATGCTTGTCCCTAAGGATTTTATCCCTAGAGGATTATAAATATTGGATATCATGTCTTAATTCACACTCTTCAAATTCAACTTAGGGAAACTATGGCCTTGGCATTTTGCTTTTCACATAATGGACTTTGTGGAATAAACATTGCTTAGACATATAAATTTAGTTTGAAACTTAATCAAGACAAGTGGATGCGGTAAAAGCAAGTCATTAATCAAGATTAAATCACAATTGAACCCAACACGTGTGCTTGTATCCATGATCTCTTGCAAGACTAAAATCCTTAAATGAAGATCCACATTTTGTTTGTTCAAAAATAGACATTGTAGTTCAACAACTATCAGAAAATGTATCTTAAAGAACTACCGCAACCAAGACATATTGATAAGGAATTTTTATCTACGCCCTTTGAGGGATGAACCAAATTTTCATATCCAATACGAGCCTAACATTTAAAACAAAATTGATCTTTTGGGTTTGAGTTACTCATAGGGTAAAGCATTTTTCTCACTACCTTGGTCTTGCAAAACAAAGGTTCATTTTAGGTTAAAATTTTGGGTCAAAATTTTCATCCACCCTTTGTCATATTTCACATTCCACTTCACCAAACTTTATAAACTTTTGGACATACCAACACTTTTTAGAATTAGAAAAATCATCAAGCCAATCCCCTAGCTTAGCTATGTTGTGTGTGAAATGGATCCTTTTCCATGCACTTAGTTAAGTTGGTTATCATTTTTTATGGACAAGTTTACATTAAAGGTCACAAGTCTACCTTAAAGATTTAAAATTTCATTAACACCCTTCATCAAAACAACAAATCCCTTTTTCTAAAAGTGTTGACCCAAAAGTTTGCAAAGATCACTCTCCCCACATCATTCACCCTTTTCATCTCCCATTCACACCATTGGTCCAAAACAACTTAGAGTGTCAGTTTTACCAAGATTTGAGTCAACTAGAGAGTTCAAACATTATAAATATCAACATAACTCTCCCATAGGTGACCCATAATTTATGGTAACAACAAGATGACAACACAAGATAATCAGGGAAAAATCTAAAGTCACATCCACCAAAAGTGATACAAAGCCACAAGAATTTGATCCAAGGAGTCATTCTACTCCTTCCCAACAATCACAAAACACATTAAGATATGAGATAGACTACATTACAAACAACCCATTTGAGCTTACTAAAGAAGAAAATCCTTGAGTATAAACAAGAACATCAAGCCTTAGAGAAAGTGGCTTCAATACCCCCATATTTTTTTGGACAAACCTTGCCACAAGGCTTGAACCCATCTACAATTGAATCAACTCCATCACTAGGGCCAATTCAAATACAAACTCCTAATCTTGCAACTAGTCTTGCTAAGGACTTTGGTCACACCCTTCCTTTGGAAAGCAATACACTTGTGGGTAATCTAAACACCGATCCTCCCAAAAGCACCACTTGGACACCACGTTTTGGTGCCCCACCTCAATCTTCCACCACCATTCTAGAACACCCTTTACATCCACACAAACCTCTTACATTTCATAACTCCACAACGACCTCAAAATTTTGAGTGCAACCATCTTCGTCCATTCCTACGAGTACCACAAGTGTACCCAACATCACACAAGGTAGTGTGGACCAAAATTGACCAACAAGGGAAAGTTAACACATTTACACAAAATCAGCCCTTAACACAACAAGGGACATCTTCATCCAGCCACCCCATTGGTTCATCAAACCCATCGATTTTACAAAACACATCAAACCCATCCATAATCAACCCAAATCCAAACAACACCTTGGTCATAAACTCCATCAACCAAGGTAATACCTTGGTTTCAAAGACAACAAGGTAACCCTTCACACATCGGTCAAGGGAACCCTTTCGATCAATTTACTCAAGGTCCTAATGTTCTATTACCATCGCAATACCAAATGGCACCATCATCATCCTTTTCATCGGTCCCTCACATCATGCAAAATCAAATGGGATCTCAAAATTACATTCCTCCATCCCAATCCACCATTTTACAAGGTATGTTAGACCAAGGCCACCCCCAACCTCTCCTCATCAACCCACAACTCACTCAAACCATAAACACCCAAAAACCATCACAAATGTCCCAACAACAAAACGATCCTACATTGCAAGCACATGCTCTAGCTTTGCAACAAGCACAATAGACTTGTCAACAAGCCTTACAACAAGAGCAAGCTAAACAAGAAGCCCTTGTGGCTCAACAAAAATAACAAGCCCAACAAGCAACCCTAGTGGCTCAACAACAACAAAAATCCCAACAATCAACCCTAGTGGCACAACAAGAACAAGACCAACAAGCATCCCTAGTGGCACAACAACAACAACAACAAGCCCAACAAGCAGCCCTAGTGGCACAAAAATAACCACAAGCACAATAAAAAACCTTAGTCACACAATAACAACAACAAAAATCTCTAATAGCACAACAACAACAACAAAAACAACAAGCATTGCTCGCACAAAAGTACACCCAACAACAACAACAAGGCTTATACTATAATCCCCAACAAAACATTGTCAATCCAAATATGTTAGGAGTATATACATCTCTACCACCATCACCTTCACAATATCAAACACCACCCTACACACCATACAACACCCCATCATATCAAAATCCCACATACAACTCATTTGCCATCCCACCATACACACCTTATGCTCCTCTACCAATCCCACAAGATGAAATGGAATCGCAACTCAAGGAGTTAACACAAAAAATGTACAAAATTCAAATGGGAAAAACAAAGAATCCCCATACACAACAAATCTTGTGTTTCTATCCATTCAATAGAAACATTGCAATGGTACCTTTCCCTCTCAATTTTGAAGTCCCTAAATTTGATAAATACAAAGTGATGGGAAATCATGTCGATCACATCAAAGAATTCAATGTTATGTGTATGGAGGTTGCCTATAATGATTCCTACTTGATTCACCTCTTTCCACGAAGCTTAATGGGCCCAACCATGGATTGGTTCTCACAATCGCCTCCAGGTATCAAAACGTTCCATGAAATCATCGATAAATTCATTGATCATTTCTCCTTCAATATTGACATGGATGTTATCTTAGATAATTTATACACACTCAAGAAAAAAAAGGAGAATCCTTTGCTAATTTCTTGCAAAGATGGAGGTAAAGAGCTAGTAAGAGCAAGTGGCCCATTCTTGATGAGCAACAAGTGGGGATTATCATAGCAAATGTTGATCTAGATCCATCCTTCCACTTAACGATGCAATGCATCACCACTTATCATGAGATTTCACATAGGGCCCTCAACATTGAGAGATCCCTAATCTCATAGGGAAACACACAAGCGTATATAGACAACCGCCCATCAACTAGTTCAAACGACAAGCCCCACGTTTGGGCTAAAAATAAGAACATAACAAATTATGGCATGGTGGATGCTAAAGTGGTCATAAGTTCTCCTAGGAAAAACACCAATCAACCAACCATCACAAAAACTATACAACAAACATCACCAACACAGAATAATCAGGTCAATAATATTGAAACTCAACAAAGATGAAGCCCCAATAGGAATAACTACCCAAAATGTACCATGTGGTTGGTACCATTTCTACTATTCTCAAGGATGAAATGGATAATAAGGCTATGGAGGAGGGCCCCAACTAGGTTGGGGAGGATTTTATTAACCTCCTCTCTCATAATTGTGAGAGTTGTAGTTAGTTTGTTGTTGTTGTGTCATGTTTGTTTGGTTGTTGTTTTGTCTGTTGTTGTTCTGCCATTATTGTGTTTTTTTTTTTTTGGTGGTTAATATTATAATCCTATGGACCTGATCTTTTTATCCCTTGTGGCTCATTGTGTAAAGGGTACAACACCTTGTAAATTTTTCTTATCTTATCAAAAACTACCCAAAACATAAATATGCACCATTTGGGGAACCTATTGAATCTATCAAGCAAAAATTGGTAGAGTCAAACTTGATTATGCTTCCCAATTTTCAAAACTAACAAGAACCACAAGATAAACCACCTTGGAACAACAAAAAAGATCTTTATGACTTTCACAAAATCAAAGGACACAAAACATCAAACTATATGAGGCTCAAAAACATTATCCAAGATCTTATACAGAATGAAGACATATATGTTGATGTACCAATTGGTAACCAAGACCTTAAGATATACAAGAACCATATGCTAGCTCATAGTAAAGGGAATGACAATGGAAAAGGGAAGACTTACAATAACGTACATGTATATTCCAATGTGGTTGCCTCTTGTGACAATTTTGTAACAGTCGTTACCATCAAGGGACCTAGTGTAGAGTATGGAGTCACCACATGATGTGGAAATGTTACAATACAAGGAGCCTCATCTCAACCTAGGGCACAACCTACATTTCCAACATCAAACCCTAGCAACTACAGTCTTCTCGATCAACTAAAGAAGACCCCCGCATAGATCTTTATCCTATAACTATTGAGGCTATCCCCTACACATAGGTAGATATTAGAAAAATCTTTATCAGTGTCATTTGTCTTGAAAATATTGATACAGAGCGGTTTCAAGCTATGGAAGGGAATATTGATACCCCTCATCTTCTCACCTTCTCATAAAAATACCTACTAACGCAACCATCCCATAACTGAGCTTTGCACCTTGAGGTCATTATTCATAAGAACAAAGTTAAAAGAGTCTTAGTAGATGGAGGTGTTGGTTTAAACATTTGCACCCTTTAGTTGGTCAAGAAATTGGGTTTTTTGAAAGATGTTATTGAGAAAAAAAGAGTACAACCATAAGGGCATATGACAATCAAGAAAGAGTATCACAAGGCATCATTACACTCCCTATCCAATTGGGGTTCGTAATTGCTGAGAATACATGCCAAGTGTTAGACCTTGCTCTCCCCTATAACATCCTACTTCTTCGACCATGGATTCATGCCATGCAAGAAATAGGTTCCACATACCACCAATGCATCAAGTTTCCTTTTGAGAACACAAAAGTTACTATCCATGGAGATCTTGAGCCTTTATACTATTGCAAAAACCTTGAGGCCAAGTTCTACAAGATCCCCCAAATACACAAAAATTATGAAGGTCCTACATCCTCATCCTCATTTGTTGACAAATCTTCCCTTGCATCCACCTTGGAATCCAAATCCCCTATTGTGAAAAATATCCCCGATATCAAGGCAATCATCAAGGATAATGGTTGTGGAGACTATAATAGATAAATGACACTTTTGTGTTGGGAGAGTTACCTCTTTCCCACAAATCTCATGGGAAGCCCACACCTATCAAAAAAGTAAATGAAACGTTAAACGGCTTGCATCTACTACCTTCACCAAGTGGGGGGACTTGAACACAGAGGATGTCAATGAAGAAGATGTATCTAAATTACTCTATCAGGAAAACCTACCCATGCACGTTTTTCCCATGGAAGATGACAATAAAGGATTACAAATAATGATGGGAATGGGGTACAACAAGAATGAAAAGTTGGGAAAAAATGATAATGGTTTTCTAGAACCCATCGTTCCTGAGAAACATCTAAAGAATTTGGGCTTAGGAAGGTCCACATTCTTGGAAAGGGTACTTCTGCTAAACAGGCTGAGGATTCCTCTTGGTTACCAACATCACAAGATACAACCCTAGATGACTTCCCCCTTGACGTCACCGACCTGTTTGAAAATAAATCTCTCTTTATGATATCCACAACATATTTCACCCCAAGACCCCAAACTATTGAGTTAAGCCTAGTATACCACCGACTCATTGATTGGGACCAACAAGGACCAACAATTCTAGATATATTAAAAAATGATGACACAATCTCAAAAATCATGGGACTCCACGACAACTTACCATGTGGGGACCACAAAGCAAGATTTGATATAGAGCTAGACATACATGTGTACTATGGGGAGATGATTGAATCCTTCAGTTGCAAAATTGATGACTTGAGAATAACATGTAGATCTTTAAGTGAAAATCACACTATGGAACTTTTAGATCATAAAATAGTAAAAGGAAAGGATGCATCTGAGGGTGAAAACCTCTCTAAGGCATCCCAGGATGAGGGATTCAATCTCCCTCTTAGTGCAATGCATCTAAAAAAATTGGCAATACTAGCAGATAAGTGTAATCCCGTAAATTTTGGAATAGAGGAAGTACCACAAATCACCTTTTATGTAGAATCACTTCTAACTGAGGAACAATTATACTTGAGATAATTCATAAAAGACAAAAAAAGGAACTTTGCATGGAAATATGCAGATATGCCTAGCCTCAATCTTGAGGTGGTCATCCATCATCTAACCATGTATCCTAATGCAACACCAATAAGACAAAAGTTGAGAAAGATACATCCATAGATTGCATTATTAGTCAAACTAGAACTACAAAAGCTTCTCAATGCAATATTTATTCAACCTATTGATTATCCAGAATGGGTTTCCAATCTTGTACCAGTCTCCAAACCCACCGGGGGCATCAAAATATGCACCAATTTTAGATATTTGAACAGGGCATACCCTAAAGATGATTTTCCTCTAACAACCATTAACATGATTATGGATCTCATTGTAGGACATGAAATGTTATCACTCATGGATGGATTTTTAGGCTATAATCAAATAATGATCGCCAAGGAGGATCAACATAAGACAGCATTCACATGTCCATGGGGTACATATTGTTGGAACATGATGCCATTTGGGCTAAAGAACGTCAGAGCCACCTATCAAAGAGCTATGCCATTGATCTTCCACGACATGATACATAAGACTATAGAAGACTATGTGGATGACATCTTAGCTAAATCCAAGAAATTACAAGAACATATAGCAACCTTGGGACCAATATTTGATAGACTAGAGGAGTACAAAGCATGCTTGAATCTAAATAAGTGTGTCTTCGACATAACTTTAGGAAAGCTCTTGGGTTACATTGTATCATTGAGAGGAATTCAGGTAGATACTGCAAAGGTAAAAGCAATTCTTGACATGGAGGCTCCAAAAAAATTAAAACAATTAAGGGGTTTGCAAGGAAGGCTACAATCAATTAGAAGGTTCATAGCACAACTATCAGATAAGACTATCCCCTATTCTCATCTACTGCACAAAGGAGTAGCATACAAGTGGGACGAGAAGTGTGGCAAGGCATTCAACCAAATCAAGGAATATCTACTAACACCCCCTATCCTTATGCCACCAATCCAAAATAAGCCTTTGATATTATACATTTCAACAACAACACTAGGTGCTCTTCTAGCCCAACACGATGAAACAGGAAAGGAAAGAGCCATCTATTACATCAACAGGACCTTTGTAGGGTATGAAATGAACTACTCATCCATTGAGAAGGTGTGTTTATTAGTAGTGGTCTTTGCTTCACAAAATTTTAGACATTATATGTTGTCACACCAAATCAAGCTTATTTCGAAGATCGACCCATTGAAATATCTATTATGTAAAGCAACTCTCACGGGGTGAATGGCCAAATGAGTGATGGTCTTGACTAAGTTTTACATAGAGTATGTGGAGCACAAGGCTATCAAAGGACAAGTTACTGCAGATCAACTAGTCGAAGCACCCATTTAAGTGGAGAATCCTTTGGTATCTAAGTTTCGTGATGACTTAGTATTTCTCCTCAATGTAGTAGATCAATGAAAATTGCACTTTTATGGATCATATACCCAACATGGATCAGGGGTAGGCATTATTTTTAACACCCCTCAAGGTGATTGTATTCCAAAGTCATAACAACTATCATTTCCATGTACCAATAATATTTTTGAGTATGAATCCCTAATAACATGTCTAAGGATAGAAGTCCAATGGTAGATACAGGAGTTAAAAGTCTATGGGGACTCATGTAGTTGATTTTCAACCAAGTCAATGATGGCTAAAAAACAAAGGATGATAAAATCACTCCTTATAAGAAGATGGTAGAAAGTCTCAAGGGATTTTTCATTGATATAAACTTTGAGCAGATACCTCGTGTGAACAATCGAGCAATAGATGCCATGGTGATAATTGGATCATTGTTAGACATACCACACAATGTCCTTTAATGTAAATTCTTGGTAGAATAACTTCTTGTACCAGATTTAAAAATTCTTGAATCTAAATTCATGTGTGATCATTGGTCCTAGTTCCCTATGGTATCACGATATATTCACCTATCTTAGTAGAGGTACCCTCCCATCTAATATTACCCACAACCTTAAAAGGACCTTTATTAAAAAGGTAACCTAATTTGTCATCTTAGGTGATACCTTATACCGAAGAAGCATAAAGGGGACATTACGATGATGTATCAACCAAGAGGAAGCCTTGAACACCTTAATAGAAGTACACAAAGACATTTGTGGTTCCCATGCTAGTGGAATAACCTTATCCAAGAAACTATTGAGGACAGGGTATTATTGGCCAACCATGGAAATATAATCTCATCAATGTGTGTAGAAGTGTGTCCAATGTCAACAACATGGAGATCTTATCTATGCTCTAGCTCAAGAGTTACAACCAATGGTCACACCTTGGCCTTTCTCGTAGTGGGGGATTGACCTCATAAGAAATATTATTCCCACCTCATCTAATGGCTATAAATTCATCATCACAACCATTGAATACTTTACCAAGTGGGTCGAAGCCATTCCTATGACTTACATAACAAGGAAGCAAATCTCCAAGTTTATCCTAAATTACCTTATCTGCCACTATGGTGTTCCGCAATCCCTTATCTCAAATAACAAAACACCCTTCAAGAATCAGGATGTAAGAGAACTATGCCAATGATTTAACATCCAACATCATTTTTCTACCCCTAGGGAAATAGTTAAGCTGAGGCTAAAAATAAGACCATTCTAAAAATCCTAAAGAAAGCGATCAATGAAGTTGGCCATGATTGGTATCTGTAGTTAAACACTATCCTCTAGGCTTGTCAAACCAGTACCCACATGCCTATAGGTACAACCCCTTTCTCCTTGGTCTATGGATTAGAAGCCATCCTACCTGTTAAAAGGTGCAAGACAACTGAGAGGGGGGGTGAATCAGTTGTCACCAAATTCAATCACAAAACTTCAAACACTTATCAACTTCACAACCACACTAATCTGTTATTAAGTATGAACATGTAATGCAAATAATAGAAAGAAAAATCAACACAATGAACACTATATTTTATGTGGAAAACCCAATAAAGGAAAAACCATGGTGAGGATTAACTCATAATATAAAGTGATAGAAAAATTGAATGTATAAGGTTCACTGCCTAAAGGGCTCACTTCCCAAAATAGGACTCACTATCCAGATACAAAAGCTCATTGCTTACAAAAAGAGGCTCATTGCCTACAAAAGGACTACAAAACAAGATTGGCTTCACAGCTGAAATAAACTAATGAGAGTGCACCTAACAAGTGTTGATACAGTTCCAGTGATGCTCAATAGACTGAATTAACACACTTCATCATTTTCACACTTCTTCACATTCATATCAATGTCATTTCTTGATCTCTTCTCATACATTCAATCTTCAAAACTATCTGACATATATATCTGACCCATGCACAAGCATCAATTAGGTCAGCCTAATTAGATGCAACCCTTATTTATCAAAATGTCTACTGTCAGCTTCAAGCATTCACAAGATCTTTCAAAAGACAATTCAAACATTCAACACGCTACATCATGTTGGCATAGACCTATGATAGGTCACACATATATCCTCAAAAAAAAATTAATTCACCATACCACCAATTATCCATGAAGTCAGCCAGAGATAGGCCTAATAGCAAAAATGCAATAACAAAATAATGTTGATACACTAAACAAGCACCTGAGTATGAGAGATTCCGAACATGCATGCTTTCAATATCCATAAAATAATTCCCAAAACCGCAAGCGGCAACTATCAACCACAGAGAATTGTGAACCAAAATATTGGAGGATGTAGACTATATACCGGTTCAGATACCAGACCAAAATACCGGATCAAACAATAACTTATTCTTAAAGTCAATAACCCATATAACATGGTGACATCAATGACAACACAAAATTGTATAGTAGGCCATTCTTCTTCATTCTTCCAACAATATCCTCCTTTGTCATTGATGGCAACATGTGCCAAAATATTCTCTTCCCTTGTCACCAATATTCTTCACATTTCTCTCTCCCCCTTTGACATCAATTTCAAAGGGCGACCAAAAAGGTAGGATGTAAACATATGTATATGATAACATTGTATATATAAAGAAATTCCAACTTCCCATTTCAAACATTCAAGTGAAAATGACACTTTTTACATGAAATATTTTCTTATACCTGTCTCTTATGATGGGAAAAATCCTTTTCCAAGCAAGCACAACTGTATTCATCCTTGCACTCATACCATCCAATGAAGAAAATTGCTTAAAAGAGGATGTCTAGTTTGAAGATAGACATTGTCGTTCACAATCTTCTACGCTAGAGAGTATTCCAAAGAGATGATCCAACTGGACCTCAACAATTTCTTTCACCAACCAGAAGGTTCTAACCAAGTCTTCTATTTTCCTCTAAGCAATCAACAATTCCACTTGCAATTCACCAACTCTTATTCTCTATTTTCCATTCTTGTCTTTGAAGAAATCAAAATTCTTTCCAATACAATTCATCTCAAATTCAATGGATTCAATTCTACTTCTAAAATTGTCAACAACTGCCGACCACCAGAGACAATACCTACAGCTGTCAGATGCTTCTTTGATGCATTTTTCTTGTCTCATTAATGTGTTTAGATAAAAAAAAATTGGATTTTACACATCTTTCAATCATGGCTTTGAACTTATGGCCTTGGGGTCCTTCCAACAATGTTCTTTCTTCAATAACCTCTACTAGATCATCCAGTAAAGAGTCAGACACATCTAAAACTGAAATACCCCTATTGAGGAAATAATCAACCAATACATCATCAATCTTAAGTCTTTCGATCGGAGAGCATGCACTCCACATTTCCCCAACCTTCTTCAATTCACCTTTATTTAACATCATTCGGATATCCTTTGGATCAAAGGAGTCAGATCCAAATAGAAATTCTTCTTCATTCTTCTCTTCTTCCAAGAGAGTGATAACATCTTCTGTGATAGATTTTCTCCTTTTATATTCTGGAGGGGACAACTTCCAATTCTTACTTATCGGAGGACGATCCCACTTCAAACTGACTAGGCACTGATATACCTGTTGTCACCTAGAAATGCACCCTATGCGAAGTTGTAAGAACTAGGCTTTCTGGTGAAACATGGGATCATTTCAAGGCTGTGGGTCACCTATAGTTGAAATGAACCTCTGGAGAAGGCCCGATTCTGGGTATCGCCTACACTAATGATCTTGTGGGGAAAAAGGAAGAGGGAATACATAAGATAAAGATTAAAATCTAAGGTGATACACCAGAATATTGAGGAATTATGAAAAGAAAATAGGATGGATATACACTGGGAAACCTAACTGTAAATGTTTTATATGCTCAACACAACTTTTTCTAGACTTATGCATCAATCTTAACAGGTTCAATCTACATACACATCTCAGGAAGGAAAGATTAATTTCACAGCTCTAAGATATAAGTGCAAGATTATAAACACAGTTAAAGACTTGCATAATCAAAAGAAAGATACAAAAATGAGAATAGTACAAACATGAACACTAGCTTCCAAGGTAAACTCTGCGTTACATTCCAGATTTTGATTGAGTTACAAAGTACACATCAGTTGAGGAAGGATAGCTAAAAATCACTAACTCTTCTGGATGCATTATTCGAACTATTTACAAAAAGGCAAAAAATTCCTTATATATCAGACTGTGTCGGCCCCCTTAGGGCTTACAAAATATAAGTCTCAGAAAAATCTATCCTAAGATCTTTTGATTGAATTAAATGTTGCACCCCTGCGTGTCCTTGCTGTGTGTGTCGGTGAAAAACTACTGCCTCGAGAAACTCCTTAGATCTTTTGAAGCTACCGGGTGTATTTACTTCTGGTCCTTGTGTCCACCTACTGAATCCCCCTATTGAGCGCCTTGAATGCTCTTGAGTCCAAAACATATACACGTTGATTCTCATTCTATTGATTATCTTGGCACTAGTCAAGCTTCCAACGATTCACCCGTAGCTCTCCTTGATTGGCTGGGCACACTACACGCAGACTCCCCTATGGTCAAAAGCTCGTTTAGCCGAAATCGCATCTCGGCAAGACACTAGAAGTGTCTCACCGATGTGATTATGTCCCTCTGTAGCTGTCGGCACGACGTGGAAACATCGATGAGAGTCTTTATCAAGCTTCAAAATTCATACCGACGTTGCCTCTGTGGTCGCAAAGATAGCCAATTGTTGGTGAGACGATTTACCGAAGGAAAAATGTTACCCCGGGAACCCCCTCATTGTTTCGGCAAGAGCTTATTGATATTACCCCGAATGCATTCCACTCCACTGGGCGTCTGATTTCTTTCGGCGAGACACTATCAAGTCAGGAAGACTTCATAGTGAGGCTCATTGTCTTGCCGATGTTCCTCCTTTCCCTAAGACCACACCGTTTTGATAAGACATTACCGCGACGGCTAGGAGCTCTGCCAATGTCATTTATGTTGGGGAGACCTCTTGCCAATCTCTCTTTTCCTCCTCGGGCTCATTCTGCATCGGCAAGACCTTTTGCATCGCTGAGACTTCACGGCGATACCACCATCCTTCGCTGAAACCAACATCTTCTATCGATCCTTTGCTTTTCAAATACTGTTGGCGTCACCCCTTGTTGTCGCCGAGACCATATGCCGAAATCCTCATTCTTATGTCGATCCTTTTGCTTCGGTATGACTTACTGGTCACCAAGACTCTCTCTGAATGCTTTGTTACGCCGAAGGCTTTTTAAGTCGGGGAGACCTCAACTGTTCGCTAGGACCCTATGGCGATGGCTTCAACTCATGGCAAGGCCCCCTTTCTTTCTTCGGTGTGACCTTCATCCTTCAGCAAGACATTATGTCGAATGTAATATCTTTTGCTGAGCTCCATTTTTCGGCAAGACATCGTTGAGTCGGGGAGACCTTTCTTTGACTTGGAATGCTATACCGAAGGCCTTCTCATCGGTGAGACTTATTGGGTCGTTGAGACCTTCTCCCTTCATTTTGTCTTTCGGTCGGTTCCCTTTCATGTCAGGGAGACGTCTTCACTTTGGAATGACCTTACCCTGATGTCAAACATTCTCGGCAAAGTCTTTCGTGGTCAGCGAGACTCCTGCCGAAGGCAAACATATCGAGGCCCCCTTTCATTCTTCAGCAAGACATCCTCCTTCGACCAGACCTCACACCGAGGTCTTTATTTCCTTCGACAAGACCGTGGTAAGTCGGGAAGACATCCTGGTGCAGCCCATTAGTCACACCGATTCCCGTTCCATCTCTGAGACCACCTTGATTCGCCGAGACATCTTGTAGACTTCCCTCTGCTTCTCATGTTACACCGAAGATCTTTCCCCATTTGCCAAGACTCCACTCCGTCGGCCAGACCTCACATCGATATGACCTCATTGGCAGGACCGTTGGATTTTGGTGAGACTCTAATCATCGTCAGGACTTCATGGCGAAGGAATCTCCTCTTAGTGATCTCTCTGTTGTCGGTGAGACATCAGAGTCGGGGAGACCTCTCTCCGGCTTGAATGCTATGCCGAAGGCTCCCTGTTGTTGGTGAGACATCACCAGTTCACCGAGACCATATGCCAAAATACATCTCATACCAAAACCTTATTATTGTCGGGGAGACTTCACTAGTCATTGAGACCCTTCACCAAGCGTCATAAGTTATCCCGAAGCCCATTGTCACCATGAGTTTCCCTGACTGACGATTGAATGGCCTATCAGCCAAAGATCCTGACGCGATAAGAGGTCATATCGAACCTTTCCTGTCACAGCGATAGGCTCTGCAGCTTCATTCGGCAGGACAGAAGCTAGGTCACAGCGACCCGATCAAAATGGAAAGTAACAAAGCAGCCAGTCGGCTAGATAGTGAAGATGTCATGCCGACCTGGCTCTAATGGAGGTTGAGCCTATAACTACTGAGGCATATTTCCAACAGAGCAGGCCTCTTAACTGAGATCCTTGTGAAATGTCATCAGATGCATGAAATAACCCTCAATGGAGATATCCCATTTGGCCCTTATGAACATCTACAACATAGATGCCTTGCCTGATTGAGCCTGGGGGTGATAATTAGGTAACATTTCTGGCAACCTTTGATGGATTTTTACCTACTAAACATGAAGACCAGTAGTCTAGGCTTATCCATTGGGCATGGAGTCGTTAGAAGGCTCAGAAAACAAACAAAATATCAGTCTTGCACATGGCCTCAACTCCCTGAGATCCATGGGTCATAACAGGTTGCCAAAAAACAAAATAGGGGAAAGTGAAAGAGAAAAATTGTGCCATCACAGCACCCAGGAAATAGAAAATAACTAACCTGAAGCGCAGAAGCACTTATTGAAAACATAAACCTGAACTAATATGTAGAATAGAGGAAATCCATCAGACTTGAAAACATGGTTTAAGGTGTATCCCATTGACTGGGCTAGGAAGTACTTCCCCATCTGTTGTAGCCAGTTGATAAGCATTGTGCTCCTTATAGTCTCTGATAAGGAATGGGCCTGTCCACAAGTTGTCAAACTTGGTGTGATGCCCTGGCCTGCTTTTCAGAACGTCCCATTTGAGCATAAGGTCTCCCACCCTAAAACTTTTTTTGTAGCCCTTCTGTCAAATGTTTTCTTTGTTTGGAGCTGATGATACTCCAAATCTTTCATTGCTCTGTCCCCATATATTTTCAGGCGGGCTATTCCTCTCTTCCTTTCCCACTCAAGGCCTTGAACAAGGCCCTCATATTCAGCAGTGTTGTTGGAGCATGCAAAAGCAAAACGGAAAGCAGAATAATACTTATCACCCTGTGTAGATACAAGCATTGCACCTCCTCAGTCCATTTTTCTTCTTGAACCATCGAAGTACATCTCCCATAATTCATTCTACTACCACTGACTCTCTGCACTCCTCTCAAGATTCGGCATTTCGTCGGTGTAGACACGCAAAATTAGCATTATGCATTTGATCAAAATCACACTCATCCATTCATCAGGGTAAATTCATCAACTTAAATCAAATAAATCAAACTTGATCCTATCATCATCTCTTTGATTAAATAAATCAATCATTTATTTAATTAAATCTCAGAGCATTATTCATCTCCCTTTGATTTGATTTAAATCCCTAAATCAAGTCAAAGTGGTCAAATCTGCTTAATCATCATCCTAGCTAATTAATCATGATTAAATCTAATGCTAATCCCATCCCACTTGCATCCTCTAGATATATCCACTTGCACAATAAATCAATTTTATTGATTTATTAAAAACCTCATTTTCCCTCAACATGACAAGTCAAACATTGCATTTATTGTTGTTTTTCTTGTCCCCCTCTCAGAATTTATTGCAAATTTGAATTCAAATTCTCCCTATCATGGGCACTCTTCCCAAATCTTGCACAACCCTTGACCAATCACCACTTCACAAGTGTCCTCCTATCATTGGCAGAATCTTTAGTCCCACATTGGTCCCTCTTCAACACTCAGCATTTGAAAATCTTTAAATACAAGCTTCATCTTTGAGCAAATCCTCCACAATCTTTATGCATAGTCACTCTCTTGGTTTTAGAACTGATTTTGTCCACTATCAATCCACAATCTTAACTTCACAATCTCTCCACAATCTTGCAAGGTTACTCTCTTCATTTGAGATTTGATCTTGTCCATTTCATCATCATCATCTAAGCTTATTAATCAAGGGTTGGGAAAGGGTTACTAGCACATGTAACACCAATCCACTATGAGATAGTTTGCATCATGTTTTCTTATGCTTTTGCTTTAGATCTTTTGTCATTTGTTTGCATTTTGAACATGATGTAATATTTCATAAGGATGTTAAATATTTTAATTTGTTGTTGAAATACTAACGATTCTGCAGATTTTATTGTTAGATTTCTAATCACATTTTGCAGATTTTAGCATCTACATATTGGCGCTAGAAGGAGGGCCCTCAATAAGTTTTTATTTTGCTCTATAGAGTATATACAGATTTGTTGATTTATTTCAAAGTTGTCAATTTATCTCAGCATTTTGATATATAGTTGGCCTCTCTATAGAGTACATATAGATTTGTTGATCTATCTCAGCATTTTGATATAAAGATTTCACCATGTGATACATTTTTTATTGCCAGTTGATAAGTTTACATTTGCAGGTCTTGTAATTGTTTGCTTTAGGATTTAGGGAACTACGTTCAAAACAAACAAAAACATAAAGGAGGGCAGTCAAGGGGATACTCACAAAAGTTTTCTTAGCCTTTGTTTTCTCTTGTCCTCTGAAATAGGCGTAGAGGATACATCTCACATAGTGAAAATTGGAGAGATTCTTATCTCTTTAAGGAAATTGAAATTTTGTTTTTTTCTTTTCCTGTAATTTCGCTTGGTTGAAAATTTATTTTGTGTATTAGTGCATTGATATACACTACAAGTGCTTGCGCACAGTTGTATATTGTTTCACCGATGCCTGTGATTTGCCGATAATTAGGGATGCTGTGTTTATATGGTAAAAAGGAGGACTGGTATTAATTCTTCTGTGTCTTAAGAATCAGGAAAGAAATAGCACAATATGGGATTTTCTGATAGAACTGGATTTGATCTTCCGACATCATTTAGATCCTTTATTGATTGAGATCTTCTTGCAACATTTACTCCTGTACGTGTATTGCTATCTACTCACTTTTTCCATAAGCATTTTTTATGTCTTCTAACTGCTATCAAACATTGCACCTATATTTCTATCTGCTCGCTTTTATCCTCCGCATGCATTTTTTTTTTACTACATCAAACACTGTTTCCTGCGTAATTCTGGCAATCTTTGGGTGACCTATTTTTTTGGTTATTTTATGATGCACTCACTGTGAAATTCTCTGATTGTTAAGACTCATAGTAGGAATTTTTATTTTTTTTAAGGCCATAATGATGTAGTAAGGGCGCTGACAAAGAACAGTTATGCGTATGTTATAATCAAGCAAAAGAAGTTTTCTTGGGCAGCACTCATACGAGAAACTTGAAGCATACGGAATAGGATTTAATGAGAGGTGAGACGTTTGAGGAGCACATATATTTTGACATCTACAATACAGGGGCGCTGCTATACATCTCAGACGCCTTTTGCAGTTGGAAAGATCTAATTTGATATCAAGGCATTGAAATAGTAGATGATCAGATCAACCGCATTTACTCTTGTCTCTGGCGCTTTATATACACTTTTCAGACAGAGTACGTTATCTCAAATGCTCACAAATTTGTGAAGGTAGCCACGGACCAAACTCAGACCAGCGAAGTACACAAAAGAAATAGTTAGTAGCCATAAAGGATTGGCTAAAAGGGCGCGAGTCAAGAGTTTAGTAGTTGGATTTACACCTGCTCTTTGTATTCGAGTGGAAACTTAGTTATTCTGTCGCTTATGAAATCTGCCTTAAGAAAAAAATAAAAAATCACCGTTTGTTACATATGAGCCGATACTTGCTTGTTGTATTGAACACTGTTACTGTCATGTGAACAGATTCACATTTAATCACTGCCATTACTTCTCATCGACCATCATCCTTTTCGTGATAGTGACTCCGTCTTAGAATCTAAGGTAGCACTCAGTCAACTCTCCGTATGCCTATTTATCACCCTTGTCCAATCTATCAGCTTGCGTAGAAAATGGTAGATTCAACGCAGTGTCTTTAATTCAGGCAGGTGAATCTAGGCATCATGATTTGGGCGTTAAGTATTCATCATAACGATTGGGTAAAGTTTCTATACTCTGTGCAGCATGTGATGTTCACTTGATTTGCATTCTAATGGGTAGAGTGTTATTGTTAGAGCCTTTAATGTCTGTCTAAATCTTGCGCATGTGATGTTCACTTCATTTGCATTCTAATGGGTAGAGTGTTATTGTTAGAGCCTTTAATGTCTGTCTAAATCTGTTGAATCTAGGAATCTTGAATGCATTTAATGTCATGAATGCATTTAATGTCATCTACACTCATCAATTTTGGCATTTATTCGAAAGAAAGCTTGTTTCCCAAATATGAAGTTTCCATCACTGCAATATAAGTAGGTCTTGAGTAAGGTTGTTAGACTCATACACTTATGCATGTATGTTATAGCTTACAAAATTCATCAAATCATTGTTATTATCATGATAGTCAACTTTTGAAAGATTTGTTCTTTTAAGATGATTCATTGATATAAATTATTAGCTTTTTATTATAAAATCATATTCATCATTACGACCATAGCTAAAATTCTAAATTTGTGATGATGCTTTTAAATGATTCATCTTTTGTGATTAATTGATTTATTCAATTGAAGTCATGTTATCATTTAAATTTAATCATCAAAATGAGTTTAATATTTTGATCCTCACATAAGTATCTTTTGTTTAATAGGTACAAATGAAGGAAAAGCGAAGGCGAAAAGGTACAAGGAAAGTGAAAAGTCAACAAGGAGGAGGCTATCAAACGAAAACGAAAGGAGGGGAAATTTTTTTTTTTTGAAAACACAATGTGATTTTAACACTTTAAGTGTTTGATCAACACTACTTCACGAAGTTGTTTATCTTTTCGTTTTAGAACACAAATTTTCATTTGGGTCTAAAACGAACAATTTGATTTTCATTGCAAAGGGCTTAAAATGAATCTTAGGACAAACGCACTAGATTTTGTTTGAGGTTAAGAATTGAACAATCAAAACTCACACTTCATTTTGGTGCTTAAAACGAACTCACAATTGCTTTGAAGGCTATAAAACAAACAAGTGCTTGAACTGTGTGATGTTGTCTTTTGAGTGTGTATCCTCTCCCCTTGCCCGTGCGATCTAGGGTGCAAGAGAAACATTCAAAATACATTTTATTGCTTTGAAACACTTGATTTGGGCTTAAAAAATTGAACATCTTGTCGAGAGTGAGTAGGGGCATTTTGCTTACATTCTCTTTCTTTGTGCCATCAAAGATTGATTGAGTTACGGATTATGTTTTTGCTCGCTTTTGTTTATCTTAGAGGGCCTGCCTTGGGGAAAAAGTACTCACCCAAGGGGCGACTCAACCGATAACACTCTAAAGCCAAGAGTATTTCAGGGGATATAAATTTGGGTTTTGGTTAAGCCATAATCAGCGGTTGGCTCCGACAAGATGGATCGAAAGGGGACTCTTGCGTATGGGTCAATCTCCTGACGGGAAAGTCCTTACTAGAACCCATGTGCTAGAATTTTCCAAAATCCTTAATCTATTTGTTGGTGCAAGAGCGGTGGATTTCTAAAGCCACCCCACCTCTTACGGTCTTCTAGTAGAGATGGAAAGCATGCCATGGGAGTTTCATGGTGTTGATGTGGCTTGATTGGCGTTAATGAGCCGTGGAGGGGAGCGGTAATAACATCTAACCATCCGCTAGAGATAAGCGTAGTTGGACTTGTCCAAGTGGGAATCCAACAAATATTGTCTTACACATCCATAGGGCTTGTAATTGTTCTTAGTTTGAAAACAACGTGTTGTATTGAAAACATTTTGCAAACAAACATTCAACATGATTCTCAAAATTTCAAACCCTCTTGAAGACAAATATCATTGACTCAATCCATATGTTCTGCTTTCCCTTGGGATTCACGTCCTTAGAGGTTCCTAAGCATTGGATTATACCTCAATTTGTCTTTTTGAGTAAACAATAGGAAAACCCTTGCCTTAAGTTCATTGAATTTCCACATAAAATATCTTGTGGGGTTTAAAGAAATTAAGACATTGGACATCTTAGTTTGAAACCTTAATCAAAGAGAGTGTGTTTGTGGTAAAAAAATACACTAAGCAAAGATAACAAATTGGACCCCACACATGTGCTCGATATCTTTTGGTCATATTGGTCTTTTGATTGCTCTTAGAGAAAAGTGTATTCTTCAATACCTTGGCCTAGTAAACAAAGTCTCTCTAAGTCTCTTAGGATCAAATCAAACACCTCATCCACTCCAAACATTTATCATCTTCATCCATCCAAACAAACTTTAGAGCTTTTGAAAACATCATTCTAGACTTAGGCACATCATCAAAATCAAAATCACCTCATTTAGTTAGGTGTGTGGGAATGCATCCTTTCTCATACATTTAATTAAATCAACCATCCTTTGAACAAGTTCATCATAAGATAGCATTTAACATCTTAGGGTTTACAAGTTCATCATCCAAATCAAACAATCCAAATCAAAATCCCTAAGTCTAGCATTGATACAAAGTCCCTAAACGTTCAACACTCATATCATTCACCTTTCATCCTTCATCTCGTCATTGATCCTAAGAACCTTAGAGGTCACTTTCATAACAAGGTCAAAACACAAGGAGAACATGGAATACAAACTTGATCCCTATGTCTTGAGTAATCCAAATCAATTGAATCTTGAAAGCCTTACAATTCCGATTGATTATCAAAACTCACACTTATACAATCCATACATGGGACCATTACCTTCGACAAATGTCAATAGAACAACAAGTGTGAGTGTGCCGAAATCAAAGATTGGAACACATTTCCCATTGGGAGATCTAAACCCAAAACTACAAGTCTATCAATCGAACAATCAATGCATGAACCTTGAAACGAACAATGTCATCCCACCAAATCCCTACAAACCAAATGAGAAGGCACCAAGTACAAGTTTTCAAAACATGAATCTAGCAAACTTTGGGATGGATACATTTGAAAATTATCCGAATGTTCCCAACATGAGCAATGGTCAATTTCAACCCATCATCACAAATCAGAATGTTGTCCAAAATCAAACACAACTATACATCCCAAATCCACTTAAACAAAAGCTGAATCAAGGGAGTCAAATTCAAAATCAAGATCAAATTTCACTTGAGCAACTTGCTTCACATGCCAAACTAATGGAACTATTGGGCAAAGAGATATCTTCACTTCAAAATCAATACAATCTTCCATTGGTTAATCCATGTCATCAAAGCATTGAGTTGTGTCTGCAACCACAACAATATCTCCAAGGTCAAGAAGTTAGATATCAAGGTCAACCACATCAACAAATCCAACCCCCACGTGTCAAAGATCAATCACCACATCTCCAAAATCAATCACCACAAGGTCAACTTAAAGTACAAATCTCCCAAAGAAACAAGCGACAATACACACCACTTGGGAGACCAATCGAATCAGTCTTGCAACAATTGGTACAAGAAAATCTCATCAAGCTCCCCATCTATGGGAACTATCAAGAACCCCTAGTTAAACCACTAGGGTATAATGAGGAGCACCATTGTGATTATCACAAAACAAAGGGACACACAACATTAAGTTGTATTTGACTAAAAATTCTCATCCAAGACTTGATTGATCAAAAGATAATTGCTAATGGGGACAATGATAGCATTGTCAATCTCTCCACCACAATTGTTGAAAATAATGATCAAAATCTATTCGTCAATAAAGATGTTTTCGTCTCATCCAAAGAGGCATCGACCAATGATTATGTCAAAAATGTCTCTACATCACCTAATGAGTTAGAGGATATATCTCAAGAATTTATTCCAAAACATAATCAAAATCCTTCACCAAAGTCTAGCAATGGTCTTTCCCAAGACATATTGACATCCTTCGACCTCATGGCTACAGATACTAAAGGAACCCTAAACTCGACACTTGAGGATGTTGAACCACTTACCATGTCTAATGAAGGTATCCAAGCACCATTTGTAAGCGATCCATCCTTTGAAACCGACCCATGTCAAGAGCTTGATCCAAAGCATATCGAAAGCAATCCCAAAATAAATCAAGATCAAAAATTTGTATCTCCAAGATACTACAATGATCTAATGGATATTCTCCTATCCACACAAGATGATCATATCCATGTAGCACATACTCCTCCATCTACCCGTGATATGCTTTTTACAGATGGACACGTAGATGATCTTCATCTAGAACAAGATCTTGTTACACAAAAAGAGTAGATTACTAATTCCTATAATCAAACAGAGTGGTCAACATCAAGATCAAATATGTCCCAAAGACAGATTGAGGACATCATGAATAAAGATATCGAACATTATCCGCTCAAGGAAACAAGTCAAATAGAACATCTAGAATTAGCAGAGCAGCAAATGGAAATAACGTCACCTACGGTGGTCATTTGTCAAAGCATGTTTACTGAAAAAGATATCTCAAAACAAGCAGAATCAAGGAATAAAGGTACTAACACAATACTGGGGGCAACTTCGTCTCAAGCAAATGTCAACATAGGGAGCATGAAGAGTCCTTATGATGAAGCTCGTGCCAATACTACAACCAGCCACGTCATGAATCTTCATCCACCCATCACCCCATCCACGAATTGGGACCAACGTCAAAAGGAAGATTTGAATCAAAGCAAAAAGAACGTTATCAAAGCAAAAGAAGTTAAGAAGCATAATGGACAAATCAAATACATATGGATCGAAGAATACAAAGAAAGATTATCCCTATCAAACTCCATCGGTCAAAGAAACGTAGGGAAAACTAAGAGGGAAAGGTATCCATCAAAGATGTCCACAAAATCAAAGCGAGGGGCTTTTCAAGCGGCTGATACAAAGTATATATCAAGGTTGGTCCCGCAATTCCATTACGCCAGGTATCCACCCATCATTGCTCATTTTCCCAAGTTTGGAGAGTCAAAGATTCCAAGATGTCAACCAATCCATCTCCTATCCCTAAACACACTCCATCCACGCCTCCACACATGATATCCAGTTCTCACATTGACCATGTATTGTCAATGACCCTTCATCATAAGGATTTAGAGAGCGCTTTATGTGATATGCATACGAGAGGCGAGTTAACCACAGGTATCGGCGAAGTAGATCAAGAATCCCAAAGTACATTCAAGTGCATGTATCTTAGCAAAGCGACTCCTTGGTAGGAATGTCGATGGCACATCATGGCCGGGGAGCATCGTCAACACCACCGAGGTGGTTCGGCATGAATCTTCGGAAAAATACAAAAAATCAAAAATGAAAATCAAAAAGTCGGAAAAAGAGTTGAAAGCAGTAAAGAAAAAATGTCGTCCTCTAGTGAAAACCACTTTCGGTGCGGTGCTGGAGCAAGACCATGATGAAAGCGGCAAGCGAGGCATCATGAGTAGAATCAAGCATCTACGTGCGCCACTTCAAGTGAAAGCATCTCATCCCATCTGTAATAAATCGAGCATTCCATCCATCTTATCTGTAATAAACCCATTCATCCATGAATCATTTATCCAATCCATTTTCATCTATCTGCATTCGTCATTTTAGTTATCTTGATCTTGATGAAATTTTGGAGCACACTTTATGCTTGCTTACGGTAAACATCTTGACATGGGTCATTTTCATTGATCCTATCCTATCCTATGTTATCTAAGCCATGAAGCATTATCCAAATGAGCATTCGTTATCCGAACACCTTATCTTATCACAAGATAATCCATGTTCCTCCATCCATATACTTATCTGAGCATCCATCCATGACATTCCATACATTGCTAAACATTAGGGGCAGGTATTTACATCTTGCTTCGGGAATAAATCTTGATCTATATCCTCCTACTCATGTGGTGATCCGAACATTGGAAAACATGAAATAAAATTGGTCAAAGCATTTGTATCACTAGCCCATGGCATATTTTGACAAGAAGATGTTCCTTATCAATCTTCATCATTCATCGAACATCAATCCAAGCAATCAATATCAGTCACATCTAACGCATCCTTCAACATCACGTCAAATCATTTGAACAACTTTTGTTCCAAATCAGGCTTCATCGATCCTGATCAATCAAATCCAATCAATCCATCATCATCTTAGGATATTCGTCCTTATCCTTGTGTTGCTTAACACAATCCTTGCATTGTTGTGCATCCTCAACAATGTTATCATTATCAATCCTGATCAATCCAATCCTTGCATTGTTGTGTATCCTCAACAATGTTATCATCATCAATCCCATCAAATCCTTGTGTTGCATAACACTATCATTTCATTGTTGTGTATCCTCAACAATGTTATCATCATCATCAATCCATCGATCTGATCAATCCACCTTAGCTTGGTTTTCAACAAAATCCCAAACAAAGCACTGATATCATTACACATCCATATCGAA
>VDFB02098322.1:0-28471 GCA_007258455.2 Sequoia sempervirens | reverse complement strand
AGAAAACATTGTTGACAGTGGCTAGATTTTCCCGAACAAATATGAAAAACATCATATGTTCTGAAACTTTTCTTGATATTTTGATGTGTTTTGGATATACTTCAAGGTAGAAGAGGTAGTAGAACTCTGGTTAAGGGAACTTAAAGTGTATAGGAAAATATAGTGTCCTTACGTACTCAGGCTGTGACTGAGGCTCTTCTTAGCATTGCTTGTTCTCAATTTTTTTCTCGTTCATATTTTTTATTTTCACTCAGGTCGTCTTCTTGTAGTTAGTGTACAATGCCTATTATTATGTTTTGATAATATGGTTTGCCTATGTATTAATTGTTTGTTGGCTTTAGGTGGTTATAAGAGTGAGTTAGTTTTCCTGTTGGCAACTATCGGGTCCTTGAAATATGTTTTTTATTGTCAAGGAAAGTGGTATGATCTAGTTGGATCCACTTTGATCCTTGATTGATCATCTCAAGTCTCCTTCTGTAATAAATTCATGTGCGAATAAAGATATACTTTTACTCCTTTATCTGTTCTGCATTATTAGTTCTGTTCACTATTTCGAGTATTCATTTTATTAGATAGAAAAGTAAACATTGGTGCCATTATTTTAAAAGAAATCGGGTCAGATTTGAGAGATTCATGCCCTTAGGCCCCAATAAAGGCGGAAAGAGAACATAAGGTGGTCAAGACCAAGAGATCAGGCGATCTGTAAGGATCGTAGGGCAAAGAGAACAAATGAGAAAATTACGAGAGGCACTTGAGGAAAATACAACTCTATGATTCCCAAGTTGGAGCCCTTTCTGAGAAGGCAATTGGAGTTGGAGTGTAAGTTGAAGTTGGAGCCTCAATTACGAAAATGAAAACATTCCCACCACAAGAAATTGTACAAGTGAGGAGTGGCAAGAGATAGCAAGATATTTACCCTTAATAAACGAAGTGTGGACTGATCTTTTCGACCAAGTATAAAAACTAGTAAATGAAGAAGAATGGGAAATAGAGCCGATAGAATCAATATCCAAAACTTATGAGAATAATATCTAAGGCATTAAATGACTATTGATCGAAGAGGAGGTGGTTGAAGGATGTGAACCTAAAACTCTCGGGTCAAAGGCATATAGCAAAGAAATTGAAGGCACCTCTATATGGAACACTGAGGTAGGAGGAGTTGAGGATTCCCACACAGCCAAGAGTACAAGTGAAGCATTGGAGCATTTGAATCAAATTCCCCTGATAAGTCAGTTCTAGGAATTAACGTTGCAGCGAAATAGGATGATTACTCCCTCATCAAGTCCTAGTATTGAAAGGCAAAAAATCCTTGAATTCACAGGCAATGGGTCGGAGGACCCTGTGTGACATTGTAGGACCTATGAAACGATTTGGACAATGAATGGCCAAGAAGATAAGGCCTATTGGCTATGATCCTTTCCAACAATGTTAAGAGGTATAGCTATTGATTGGTACACAAAAGCCAACCTAGCCTCCAAAACTATTTGGAAAAGATTAAAGAAAGCTTTCAAAGAAGAATTCAAATTAGTACGAGATGACATTGAAATGTTAGTAGAGATCTATAATACAAAGCAAAGCAAGCATGAGATGTAAGGGTTTACAATCGAAGGCTTGAAGAACTATTGGTGAAATTAGAAAAGGAACCAGTGGATGGCGTAAAGAAAAGATGCTTCATCGAAGGCCTTATTTCCTCGTTATGGACAAATATGAAGGTAGTACCACCATCTTCCTATATTGAAGCATGAAATTGGCAATGGACATAGAAAGTGAAGACAAAACGTCCTCTCTTAGGAAAAGAAAAACAAAGGAAGATAGAAGTTTGGATAACAATAGTGACAATAAATCAAAACACCACTAGTGCTCTAGAGGGATATTCTTCGAATAATGAAAGAATTGAAGGTGGAGAAAGAAATCAGGTAATAAATTAATGAACTATAGTGTATTGAATGCAAAAATGAAGGTCACACCAAAGGTAATTGTCCTAGAAAAATGTTTTGTGAGATTTGCCAAGTTATGGGTCATTCAATAAAAGAATGCCCATATAATTTAAAGACCAAGAGTACACAAGTAGTCTTTACATAGGGAGAGTAGTCCACTCCATTGAAGCCACATAACACATCTTTAGGTGGTTATTGAAATCGAATAGGAGGTCGAAATTAAATACGGTACAAACCCAAAGGATGTTTGATCATACAATGTCAACAACATAATGAATGGAGATATTTTGCAAGAGATTGCCACCGCAAGTAAGACAAATTGCAAGTTCTGTGCAAATGTGTGGATCTAGAGACCATGAAGACATGTCCAAAGCAAAAGGCAGTGTTAACATGATTGATGTAAGACATAATGAAGTATTGGTCGTTACTTGAACCCAAGCAAAGAAGGTTATGTATCTAGATCCATGTATAGAAAAAGAAGGCTTTGTGAAGCAAGGGCCAAAGTGGAGAATGCTATGGTCAATGAATGATGCTACTCAAATGCAAATGCAAGTAATTAATTACAATTCAGTACTAATATTACAAGGCAAGTACTTCAAACTAATGTATGTTGTGACCTTTTCACACATCACCCCATTCAAAATGGGGACCCCTAATTTTTGCTCCGTTCCCCGTCTTTTGGCTTTGGTTTTCTCTCTCTCTCTCTCTCGTTGTCTCTCTTTCTGTTGACTGTCTTTCCAGGGTGTGCTCGCCTTTGAGCTTAAATGTGAAAATTTTGGCTAAGTCTATAGAATTAGGGTTTTGAATTTTCTGATCAATTTGAAGTCAAATGGAGTGAATAAGTTGGAATCTGAGCTTCACGTTGCAGTTAGTATGCTTCCAGCAGGTTCCCAGCTAAATTTCATCAAATTTTGACTACTTACTATTTTTAGTAAGTGACCAATTCTGGGCGTTTTTCAGCATTTTCAAAGTTTTTGATTGTCAGACTGCATTTGGAACACATCAAGTTGCTCATCTGCAAATTTTGAGCTGAAATAGACGACTTACTATTTTTAGCAGCTTAGCTTCC
Organism: Sequoia sempervirens; assembly: GCA_007258455.2. Lineage (NCBI taxonomy): Eukaryota > Viridiplantae > Streptophyta > Pinopsida > Cupressales > Cupressaceae > Sequoia > Sequoia sempervirens. The sequence goes on along the minus strand of VDFB02098322.1, from coordinate 25,465 downwards.
AAAGCAAATTTTAGGGTTTATATGCAAAGTTTTTCAATGCATGTCTGGAGATTCTTTTTGGGTTTTCTGAAACCTACGCAGTGATATAACATGCAAAATGAGACGATGACTTTTAGTATTAAGCCTTTAGAGGCTATTTTTAGGGTTTGCATGTTAGAGTTTTCAATGCATGTCTGCATATTCCTTGTGGGTTTTCCGAGGGCTTCCCAACGGTATAACATGCGAAGCAAGATGATCAATTTTCAGGGACTTACTATTTTTAGCAGATCCGTTCCGACAACTGCCCAGCGCATCAGAACCACAAACAGGGCAAAGTGCAACAGAAATGAGGTCAAACGAAGATCATTTGATATACATGAATTAGGGCCCGCTTTGGGACCCAAATCGAGGGGTGTCAATTTCTAAAACAGTGTATCCCATCACATCACCATCTTCGCAGCTATCCACTGGCAAATTTGAAGGCAATCGGAGCACTTTGGTTTATTTATAATAAGCGCATTCTAAATCGGGTTAAAATAGTAAACTAACATCGCGCTGTGGAACGGGTAGGTTATTCATGAGGAGTACGCTATTCAATTTCTGGGTGCCACAAACGGAGTTGGTTGCGTGAATTAGGTAGTTGGCGCAGGTTCGTCCCTCGCTCCCCACTGCCGCGCCCATAATCCCTTCCAAACCTCCAAACCTGAGGACTTACTATTTTTAGTAAGTATTGAGCTGGCTGGTGAGGATGAGGAAAAACCGCCTAAGTCTGGAGTTTCATCCTGCTCACCCTCTCAAATGTGCCTAAGAAGGAATCAGCTGGAAAGATAAAAAATTGCTTAAGTCTGAAGTTTCATCCTCCTGCCTATCTTAAATGCGCCCAACCTGTCAAGTTGCTAGCTAAATTTTTTCTAAGTCAGGTTTCATCCAATTCCCCACCTTGAAAATGCGCCCACTACAAGCATGAGATGGAAAAATATTCTAAGTAAAAAGTTTCATCCACCTCCATAGGCTAAATGCGCCCTCTTCAAGGTGGAGATGTTAAAAATTTTCCAAGGCAAGAGTTAATATCCTCTTCATACCTCCAAATGCGCCCACCTCAAGTCAAGCATGCAAGAAAGTTCTAAGTGTTGAGTTCATCCACCTCATACCCCTAAATGTGCCCAAGGAGAAATAGGGAGATGAAAAAGTTTTTAAGTGTTTGAAAGTATCCATCCTCCTCATATGCTAAAATGCGCCCATATCCTAAGAAGCAAGGTCAACAAGTCAAAGGCGTTGAAGGCTTTATCCTTTACCCCATACTAAACGCGCCCAACTTAGCCTAGAAGAAGACAATTTTAAAACCCTCTTGAACAAGTGAAATGCGCCAAGCTTAGAAGGAAGTCAAAGTTGCTAGGCGTTGAGAGGTCAAATCCCCCACCTCATGCTAAATGTGCCATGCAAGATGAGACAAGGTGAGGTAAAATGAAATAAAATGACTAGGGCGTGGCTAATATCCTCTTCTAAGTGTGAAGTGCACCCAAGGTGGTGATAAAATATTGCTAAGGCATTGAAATAAAGTTCATCCTCCTGCCTGTGTGATATGCGCCCAAGGTAAGGTGAGTGAAAGGTGACTAAGGAGGGCGTTGAGGTTAAGTCTATTTCAATATGCTAAGTATGCCAAGGTGAACGTAAGGTGGTGAAAATATACTAGGCGTTGAAATTAAGAACACCTTCCATGACATGCTATATACGCTCAAGGCATTTAAAAGAAAATTTTATCTAAGTGAGTTGATAAAAAGTTTCTCCACAGGAAGAATGATTGAAGGTGAATGGAAATTTTTCTAAGGCAAAATTCAAAATGTGCTAAGTGATTGAAAATTTTTCTAAGGCACAATATTTCACCTCCTAGAGGAAAATACGCCCAAGTTGGAGAAGGTGGTAAAATTCACTAAGGCATGAACAAAATTGGTTTAGAAGTCAAAAGGTGCCAGCTTCGCAAGGATGATGAAAATTTTCAAGTCAGAGCAGGAAAATACTCACAGGGATGAAGAACGGGATTAAATTTGTTGAAAATAATTTTTCTAAGGACTAAAAATTCAAAAAATTAAATGTACCCCTTCGTTTGTAGACCCATGGATTCGACCCTTTATGAAGGGAATTTTCTTGTGGGTATTGGACGTCTGCGATGAGGAATGGATTTTAAGGTCTTCCACAGCTTGCCAAGGATTCCGTGGTCAAGATTTTTGATGGGCACCAGGATTGATGAATTTCCTAAGGAAAATTTGAAAAAATTTTCAAGGAAGGGAATAAAATGTTCAAAGGCCTTACGGATGAATTCGTGCTAGGGTGCTCTAGATAATTTTGATCAAAAAGCCCGGATGGAAAACATTTCCTCTTGCCTCGAGCTGCATTGGATGAAATGTCGGAGGAGCTTGGAAAAGAAAGAGGATGCAGCTTGAAGTTAACACCTCAAAAAGATGATTTTAAAAGCGCATCTCTTAAATACTGAGGGATGGTGAAAATTTGTAAAGGTAATTGGAAATACGATGCGAGGTGTTGTACGCCCCAAAATTCTTACGTATGTTGGTAGAAATATCATGAAGAAAGCGCAAAATTTGGTAGAGAAAAACGATGAGTTCCCTTGGAAGTTAAAGCAATGAAAATTCAGGTAAGTAAAGCGGACGAGCATTATGAAGTGTTCTCATGCTCTTCCCTTTCGCTTGTTTTATGTGAGGAATGTCGGCTAATTCTCAAGCTGCGATGACTTGAAGATGAAGCAAAATAGTCCAAGATGATAGAATCATGAAGCAAGTAATTGGGAAGAAATGGTATTATGCATTGGAATTCTCCTCAAAGACCCACATGTAACTAAATGCAAGCAGCAGGAGCACCTAGGAAACACTAGGCTATGGGTAGTCTAGGATAAATTTAGTGTAAATGCTTTTCTAAGAAGGTCATGTTGACCATTGGAATTTGAGTTAGAGTGTTTTCTTGTCTTGATCAGGAGTGATCAGGAGGGAGGTTGTAACTCATGTTTCTTAGTTGTTTAGGAGTTAGAAATAATTGGCAAAGATGGCAAAATGGGACATTTTGCACCTTTTGCCACTTGATTATGGAAATGTCCAACCCAAGGGATTGGTAACTACCTTGGAGAGGAGTTATAAGGAGTTGCTCAAGCTGAGAGTAGGGTTGGTTGGTTTTTGATTTGTAATAATTTCATGGAGTGCAATTAAGACTGTGATATTGAAGAACATCTTCTAGTTTATGGTTTTGGATTTATGCATTGATGGTTTGATCAAATGTTGAGAGTAGAGTAGGTAGTGTAATTCCTTTTCAGGAATTGCTTAGTTCAGTAGTTAGCTTGTTGCATCAGTTCAAGCATTTATTTTTGTTAGGTTAATTCATTTCTTGCAATTTTTGTTCTGACTGTCAGACCGGCAGAGATGGAGCTCTAGACCATGTTTCCCCTATACCTGGTGTATGGGTTCTTGGAAACAGAGGCTAGACTCCATGTTTGTACATAAGGTAGAGGTAGGAGTCCTTAGGAGTCAGGAATCCATGGCAAAAGACTGTTCCTAGGCTAGCTTGGCAGTGCCCGGCTAGGATAGTCAAAGAGTTCTGAGCACTAAGGTTGCAAGGGTGCCAATCTCCTGGTGAACCACGGTGTGGAGAGGATGTGGATTTCCTTGCAGAGGCTTGGTAACAAGAAGGAGGCTTAACACAGACCGGGAAGTGGCAAACAAACTGACTGATCTCAAGGAGGTCAGAAATTGGCTTAAAATAAGCCTAAATCTGCTAAGTTAAGGGTTGGAGCAGTGTACGGACAGTGGAGGCTCCAAACCCCAAAAATCTTCAAGGTGTGGGAAAGGGTACCATGAATTCCAAGAAAAGATTTGGATTCATTTGGAGAATTTGGGAACACTCTCCATTTTTCTCGGGTTAGGAGGCCTAGTTGGGGCTCTAGGGCTTGTAGCCTTTTCTAACCCTAGGAGAGGGTTTGGTGGAAGCGATGAAGAATTGGAGTCTAGTGATTGATCAAGAACCCTAATAGGTTGCTATGAATCTTTTTACTACATCTCTACACCCCTGCAAGAACCTAACTGAATGTTGGGAGTAATTGGCCTTTAGAGAAGAGTAAGGGTCAAGGGTGAGATAGTGGCAAGGCACCAAGATTGGCTTGGTAGAATGGAAGAGTGATGATAGTGGGGTTGGCCAGTAGGACCAGGGGTACCTATACCTGAGATAGGACCTAAAGGTTAAGGTGGGAGAGTCACCTAGGAGTTCTTGAGAACAAGGACCCAGAGCATGGGACAATGAGTGTTCCACCCAACCCTACCCTATCAGATTGGTATCAGAGCAAGTAAAAGATTTGGGATAGGATAATATATGTCAGAGGTTGAGTCGAGTGATTCTACCATCATGGTGACAAATGCAGAATTGGCCAAGATGGTTGAAGAGCAAGAGGAAGACAATAGGCTATTGAGGGAAAGAATAGCCCAACTTGAGCAAGTAGTGAGGAGCGTGCAATTTGAAGGAAGGGTACCAAAGGAAGAAGAGGTTGCAGAGGAAGACAAGACCCCTGAACCTGATCCTGTTTTGAAGGAAGAGCCTTTCTTGAAGGCATTGAAGGCTTTGAGTGGAAAAGCACTTGAAAGCATACCACTGTTTAGTGGAAAAATGGAAGCCGATCTAGTCATGGATTGGATAGAGGGTATGGAAAACCATTTTGAATGTGATGGGGTCATTGAGGCACAGAAGGTAAAGGTGGAAAAATCAAGACTAAGAGGTTCTGCCTTGACATGGTGGAAGTTCATTTAGACAGAGAGGGAAAAGGAAGGCAAGCAGCCTATTTCAACTTGGAAGGGAATGGTTGCCAAAGTGAGAGAAGCATACATGCCAGATGACTATAAGATTCAGTTACACAAGAAAAGACAGAGCTTGAGTCAAAGGGACCAAGATGTGAACACTTATACTGAGGAGTTCTAAAAACTTTGTATGAGGTCTAATGTGATAGAGGATGAGAGTCTCAAGGTGGCTAGATACCTTAACGGTTTGAAGTGGAACATTCAAGAGGAGATGACTCTTCTAAGTCCCAAGACAGTGCACCAATGCTATCAATTGGCTATAAAGATTGAGGAAAGAAGCAAGAGGAAACAAGAATAGGCTTCTAAGAGCAGAGGCAAAGGCAGAGATCAAAGAGATCAAAGAGGGCATAGAGGTGGCTACCAGGGTAGAGGAAATGAGCAAAGGAACCAAGGTGAATCCAAACCCACAGAGAATGGAGGTGAAACATCTTCTAGAGGAGGATATGGTAGAGGTAGAGGTTCTCAAGGAGGATCAAATAGAGGAAGAGGAGTAGGCAGGAGCAATTCATACTTTGCAAACATGAAATGCTACCATTGTGGTCAAGTTGGACACCTAGCTTATAGGTGTCCGGAGAAAGCATCTTCATCAAGCAATGAAAAGAGAGTAGCTTATGCACAAGAGGACACCATGAGTCCTAAGTCACCTGAGGTCAGTCACATTGAATCTAAGATGGGAGAGAATCTGATGTTTAAAAGAGTGTTGATCAGACAACTGGTCAAGGAAGAACCAAAACAAAGAAGAGCTCTATTTAGAGTGAAGTGCAAGATACTTGGTAAAGTATGCAAGGTCATTGTAGATTCGGGTTCAACAGACAATATCATCTCAGAAGAAGCAGTAATGAAACTGAAAATGAAAAAGGTACCCCACACTAACCCCTACAAGGTAACATGGCTCAACAAAGGGCAGAGTGTTCTAGTGAATGAGCAAGTAACGGTGGAGTTTTCCATTGGATGGTATAAGGATAAGTTAGTTTGTGATGTTTTCCCCATGGATGCATGCCATCTACTATTGGGCAGACCATGGTAGTATGACAGAAGTGCCATGTATGATGGGAAAGAGAATAGCATTTCCTTTGAGAAGGATGGGAAAACTTTCAAATTGTAGTCACTGTCAGAAGAAGAAGAGGGACAGTCAAAGACACCAAGTGTCATGTTGAGTAGTGGGAAGGAGTTCCTTAACAACCTACATCAAGGAGGTGAAGGATATGTGGTTATGTTACAACCTAAAGAAGACAAGGCTGAAAAGACAGTCATACCCGGAGCAGTCCTAAAGTTGTTGGAACAGTTCAAGGACATTATAAGTGATGGTGCACCTGCAACTCTACCACCAAAGAGAGCCATAAGTCATCAAATTGACGTCATACCTAGAGCCTCATTTCCTAATAAAGCAGCTTATAAGCTTACACCGATCACAATCTAGCAAGTAAGAGTTGTTGGATCAAGGATTGATTGAAAAGAGCATCAGCCCATGTGCAGTACCAGTGGTCTTAGCAACCAAAAAGGGAGGTAAATGGAGGTTATGCACTGATTATAGAGCAATAAATAGATCACCATTAGGTATATAGGTTCCCTATTCCTAGAATTGAAGACTTAATGGATTTTCTTGGAGGAGCTCAGTACTTCACCAAGTTGGATCTCAAGAGTCGATACCATCAGATCATAATTAAGGATGGTGATGAGTGGAAGACAAAATTTAAGAAAAATGATGGGTTATATGAATGGAGAGTGATGCCATTTGGTCTCTCCAATGCCCCTAGCACATTCATGAGGCTCATGAACGAAGTGCTCAAAGACTTCATAGGGGTATTTGTGGTGGTATACCTTGATGACATCCTCATATTCAGCAAGACAAGAGAAGACACAAAACATGTGGAGTTGGTTCTTAGAAGGCTGCAAGAGGAGAAGTTGGGTAATCAATCTAGAGAAGTGTGTGAGTTCTTAAGGCAAGAGCTTGTGGACATTTGGTTTCTAGCGTCCAAAGGACTGGGCTGAAGATGGATCCCAAGTAAGGTGGGAAGCTATCCAACCGCCTACACCCAACCATGACTCAGGTAAGAAGTTTGTACGTGATTGGCCTGGCCTCTACGTAAAAATTCATAAGGAACTTGGGTATATCTGCACCAGTCCTAGCTACAATCAAGGGTGGTTTAAAAACTAAGTTTAAATGGACTCAAGAAGCTAAGAAAGGGTTTGAGAAACTAAAACAAGAGGTAGCAACTCAACCTATTCTCTTATTACCTAGTTTTGACAAATTGTTCACTATTGAATGTGATGCAAGTGGAGTGGTAGTAGGAGGAGTACTTAGCCAAGAAGTCAGGCCTGTGGCATTCTTTAGTGAGAAGCCCAATGTAGCTAAAAGAAGAGGTGCATTCAATTTGTATGACTTAGAACTTTATGCTTTGGTTCAGTCACTTAGGAATTGGAAGCATTACCTTCTACCCAAGGAATTTGTAGTCTTTACCAACAATTAGGCACTTAGCTATATGAATACCCAAGAGAAGTTGAGCAATAGACACTTGAAGTGGATGGAATACATCCAAGCTTTTACCTTCACCATCAAGCACAAGAAGGGACAACTAAACAAAGTAGCAGATGCATTGAGCAGGAGGTTGTTGACAGTGCAAGAGATACAAGTGAAGAGCATAGGGATTGATAGTTTTAAAGATCTCTATGGGGAAGATGAAGACTTTTCAGAGGTCTATAAGGTATGTTCTAACTTTGAGAACCATTTCCATAGCCAATACTCAGAGTATACATTGCAAAGTGGGTTATTGTTTAAAGGAAATCAGTTATGTGTTCCAAGAGGGTCAATGAGGAAAATCTCATTCAAAAGCATAATGGAAGTCTTAGTGGACATTTTGGCATCAACAAGACTTTAGAACTAGTGCAAAGATTCTATTACTGGCCTAAGTTGGCAAGAGATGTTAGAAAGTATGTGGAACAATGTGTTGTGTGTATGAAAGCTAAGGGAGGAGCTAGTAATGCTGGTCTATATCAACCCCTACCCATTCCTAACAGACCATGGGAGTGTGTAAGCATGGATTTTGTGGTAGGCCTTCCTAAGACCAAGACTGGTTTTGACAGTGTCTATGTAGTAGTGGACAATTTAGCAAAATGAGTCATTTTATCCCTTGCAAAACTACTCATGATGCTAGTTACATAGCTCATCTCTTCTTCAAGGAAGTTGTAAGGATCCATGGATTTCCTTTGAGCATTGTTTTAGACAGGGATGTGAAGTTCATGAGTCACTTTTGGAAGACTCTATGGAGTAGATTGGGTACCAACTTGTCATTTGGATCAGCTTACCATCCTCAAACCAATGGTCAAACAAAGGTGGTTAACAGGGTGCTAGGTAACCTTCTAAGGTGCCTAACTAAGGAGTATGGACAGACATGGGATATGGTTATCTCACAAGCTAAGTATGCTTACAATGATAGTGTGAACCGGACCACAGGGAAGAGTCCTTTTGAAGTTGTGTATGGGATGCACCCAAGAGGCATATGTGAGCTCAGAGATCTTGGAGCTATGGAACATAGAAGTGGACATGCAGAGGACTTCAGTCAAACCATGAAAGAGATTAGGAGCAGGTGAAGAAGACAGTCACCGAGGCTACACAAAAGTTGAAGGAGAAGGTAGATTTGTCAAGGAAGGATGTGCAATTTGCAGTAGGAGACTATGTCATGGTCCACCTTAACAAGTCAAGGTTGCAGAAGGGAATGTCAACCAAGTTGCAAATGAAAAGAGTAGGACCATGCAAGATATTAGCCAAGTATGGTAAAAATGCATACAAGTTAGAGTTACCTACCGGTTTAGGAATCTCACCAGTTTTCAATATAGCTGACTTGATCAAGTACAAGGGGTCAGTCAATGATGTGGATCAGAACAGTAAGGAGATCTTCAAGGACATCAGCAATATATCCTTACCTAATCAAGACAAGCCTCAGGCAGAGAAGATCTTGGAGTCAAGAGTGAAGAAGGCTACAAGGCACAAGGTATACATGGAGCATCTTGTCAAATGGAGGAATAAGCATGAATCTGAGGCTACATGGATGGATGAAGCTCAGCTCAAGAGGCAGGGCATAGATGTGTCATTACCCTCTCCTGACATTCCTTAGAGTTTGTGTAGAGGGGGGAGAATGGTGCAGGAGCACCTAGGAAACACTAGGCTATGGGTAGTCTAGGATAAATTTAGTGTAAATGCTTTTCTAAGAAGGTCATGTTGACCATTGGAATTTGAGTTAGAGTGTTTTCTTGTCTTGATCAGGAGTGATCAGGAGGGAGTTTGTAACTCATGTTTCTTAGTTGTTTAGGAGTTAGCAATAATTGGCAAAGGTGGCAAAATGGGACATTTTGCACCTTTTGCCACTTGATTATGGAAATGTCCGACCCAAGGGATTGGTAACTACCTTGGAGAGGAGTTATAAGGAGTTGCTCGAGCTGAGAGCAAGGTTGGTTGGTTTTTGATTTGTAATAATTTCATGGAGTGCAATTAAGACTGTGATATTGAAGAACATCTTCTGGTTTATGGTTTTGGATTTATGCATTGATGGTTTGATCAGATGTTGAGAGTAGAGTAGGTAGTGTAATTCCTTTTCAGGCATTGCTTAGTTCAGTAGTTAGCTTGTTGCATCGGTTCAAGCATTTGTTTTTGTTAGGTTAGTTCATTTCTTGCAATTTTTGTTCTGACTGTCAGACCGGCAGAGATGGAGCTCTAGACCGTGTTTCCCCTGTACCTGGTGTATGGGTTCTTGGAAACAGAGGCTAGACTCCATGTTTGTACATAAGGTAGAGGTAGGAGTCCTTAGGAGTCAGGAATCCATGGCAAAAGACTATTCCTAGGCGAGCTTGGCAGTGCCCGGCTAGGACAGTCAAAGAGTGCAGAGCACTAAGGTTGCAGGGGTGCCAATCTCCTGGTGAACCACGGTGTGGAGAGGATGTGGATTGCCTTGCAGAGGCTTGGTAACAAGAAGGAGGCTTAACACAGACCGGGAAGTGGCAAACAAACTGACTGATCTCAAGGAGGTCAGAAATTGCTTAAAACAAGCCTAAATTTGCTAAGTTAAGGGTTGGAGCAGTGTACGGACAGTGGAGGCTCCAAACCCCAAAAATCTTCAAGGTGTGGGAAAGGGTACCACGAATCCCAAGAAAAGATTTGGATTCATTTGGAGAATTTGGGCACACTCTCCATTTTTCTCGGGTTAGGAGGCCTAGTTGGGGCTCTAGGGCTTGTAGCCTTTTCTAACCCTAGGAGAGGGTTTGGTGGAAGCGATGGAGAATTGGAGTCTAGTGATTGATCAAGAACCCTAATAGGTTGCTATGAAGCTTTTTACTACATCTCTACACCCCTGCAAGAACCTAACTGAATGTTGGGAGTAATTGGCCTTTAGGGAAGAGTAAGGGTCAAGGGTGAGATAGTGGCAAGGCACCAAGATTGGCTTGGTAGAATGGAAGAGTGATGATAGTGGGGTTGGCCAGTAGGACCAGGGGTACCTATACCTGAGATAGGACCTAAAGGTTAAGGTGGGAGAGTCACCTTGGAGTTCTTGAGAACAAGGACCTAGAGCATGGGACAATGAGTGTTCCACCCAACCCTACCCTATCAATCGGTGAGACATGGTCTTTTGTCTCGCCGATACTTCGATGATCATTTGTTTTGGCAAGCATTTCACTCGTCTATGTGACTCAAATAGATTGGTGAGAGGTTGAAGCTTGTCTCACTGATGGCACGATAAGAAAACTATTGAGCGACGATTTGTCTGCTGTAATGACTGGAAACCGAATTGGTATCTTTCCAGCATGGGCCTGGAATGAGAACGAATGGTATAAATCATTGAATGTTCTGTAATGTGGAGAGAGGTGAGATCAAAGTAGGGTTATGATGTTGGTTTCTCTCCAAAATGGAACAAGATGTAAATCTCTTGTAGAGGCTTAGAGCCTGAATTGTATTTGTAACTGTACTCTTTGTTGTTGATTAATACAATGGTGATCTGGACTTTTGGAGTGTGGGGTTTTTTACCCGAAAGGGTTTTCCCCACGTAAATCTGTGTGTTCATATCTTATGTTCCATCTTTCATGTTTAATGGTTATACTTGATTGAATCTGTTTAATGGTGTTGATTGCAACTAGTTTAATTAGAATTATTTTTTCTCTAAGGGTCAATGTGGGAAATCTACTATGCTTGTTTCTGCTTTGTGGCATAGTAATGTCTTTGAGGCAATCTCATAAAATTAAAATTACTAAAGGCATTGTTGTTCTTGGATGTTTCTTTCTAAGATGATTGAGATTTCCCTATAAATGTTTATAATGAAAAAAAGAAAATAGCATGGAGGATGAAATCTAATTTTGTATAAAGTTATGCCATTTTCATTTGTAAATGTATAAATTTTCTTAAAATGGGTAGAAAAACTAAATTATTAGTACACATTTTCACCATTAATAAAAAATCAATTAAGTTAAATTATAATATATATTTTAGCTTCATTTTTAGGTGTATGAAAATCACATAATGATCATGTATCTTAAAGTATGTCTAGCAATCAAAAATATTTTATTAAATTAAAAATTCAAGCATAAAAGGATATCCCAAGGATCCATATGAAGTAATGCGCCTGATTGAATTCCACTATGAAATTTCATCCTTCATTGTGTTCTTTTCATAAGTGGTTTATATCATACAATTAGAAATAAGAACAACTAAAATTTTAATCCTACCTTTAACAATCATATATAGTAGAAGAGAGAGATAATGCTTTGCTTCACTTGGAAATCATGTGATGATAAGGTACATGAGGTCTTGGCATGTCATGTGCCAATGATGAGTCTTTGTAAGCACTAGTAACTATCTACAAACATATCATAAGAGTATTAGTATTGAATTATGGCCTTGAAATTGGTTGCACTTGTAAGATATAAGGAATTAGAATAGTGAGAAGATCATTACATTAAATTTTCAATAAGAATGTAAGTATGTAAATCGTGTAAAAAAAAATTATAAAATACATCATGTAATAAGTAGTTCAAACACATTGAATGATAATCATAGTAAGTACATGGACTAGAGATGATAGTAAGGAATGAGTTTACCCCTACCATGGGATAGTTAATATGGTGATGTGAAACTCAATAGAAACAAACACCTTTGTAATCATATGTGACCCTAGGGAAGGAATATTCCCCAATGTGTTATCATGAGCATAGAAAAGAGAGATAATAGGCTCCTAACTTGGTGAGGAAGATCTCAACACATAGCATCATTTAATGAATGAGACAAGGAAGACTTGTAGTGTACCTAGTGTAATACGCATCTTTATACATGGCATAACATGTAATTGATGAAATAAGTATTGTAGTGTCGCCATTGTAACTCTTAGAACATGGCTAGATAATGTGAATGTACAAGGAGATATGAAAGGCATAATGGATGTGAAACAAAGAAAAATATGGGAGGAGGGTTAATCAAAACGAATTGATGAACAATGTACCTATCTTCCTATTTTCATTCAATATATAAGCAATAATGTGTAAATGAGTAACAGAAATTAAACCTAACTAATATAGAAATCAAAAGGAAAGTTTTAAGAGGGTTAAATGATGTGTACCTATTGCAAAAAGTGATTTTTTGGATCTCATTGAGAACTCATTCACCCTATGGTGAATGGGTCCTAGCTAGGGCTCTGGAAAATATGTTTTTGGGTTTTGTTCCTCACAGTCTACACTCCCAAATTCTAGTTGAGCTCTGTCAGAAAGCCAAAAATAAATCTTGTAGCTCAGTTTTCATGATTTTGCAAGAAAGATGACAACTTTGACAACTTTTCTCTTCAATTGATCTTCAACATAGAACCTACAATCACACATCAAATGAGAGAAAAATGTTGTTTTCTTAGGGAATAGGGGTTTTTCTTGGTTAAACCCCATTTTGGTAATTAAACCTTATGATGAAACAATGCATAAAGGAATGATGAATGAACAAATACAATGTCACAAATCACCACACCTTAGTTGAAACCTTGGATAGCAAATATGCAAACTAGCATGCAGTGGCATCAATGTAGATCTTGATCATGGACTTGATTTGAAACAATGCCTTTGATATGCTTGATTAGATCTTGAATACTACATCAACACATTAGCTCAACAACATAGTAGTATACAAACAACAATAAACAATTGAAAAAAGTACTAAAAACTACTTATAAACAATTAAACATGGTCGCGTGACTAGTAGTAGTTTACTGCCAGTCATTTACAATGCAACCAAATTAATGACAACCATTTTTAGTCATTTGATTGATCAATTTGGTCGTTAATTTAGTTGTTTGATTGATTGATTTGGTCGTTAATTTAGTCATCTGATTGATTGATTTGATCATTAATTTATTCGTTTGATTGATCAAGTTGGTCATTAATTTAGTCGTTAATTTGATCGATTTGATAGTGTGTTTATTGTTAATTTAGTCATTGATTGTTTTAAGTTGGTCACTTATTTAGTCATTTTTTATTCATTGATATTTTAGTCATTGATTGTTGTTAACTAGTCACTTATTTAGTCATTTTTATTCACTAATTTTCGTCCATTGGTAATGTATTTAGTCATTAATTTTAATCATCATTTTGATCAATTTAGTAGTTTATTTAATTGTTTTTGTTCACTGATTTCTATCAACTGGTAGGTATATTGATACATTGTTTATTAATTGCATAATCATTATATTTAGTCATATTAATTCACTGATTTTTGTCAGTTGGTAGTATATTTAGTCAATTGGTAGTTTATTTAATTATTTTTTATCATTGATTTCTGCCTATAAGTGTTGGAAATGAGACAATGTTTTATTTGAGTTTTAAACATATAAAAACACAGAAAAACATAATCAATCATTTATTTGCACATAATGAAACGGTTATTAAGAAGGCAAAATACTAAATTTTATTGAGAAAATGTTTTCTTACAACAGATACAAGATAGAAATTTGTTTTTGCTTTAAAAAATGTAATGTTACAAAGTGTGTTTCTCAGTGTTGTGACTGAGAAAACTAAGTTACAATTCTTTTTTTTTCTTATGCAAGATATTACAATTTTGATGGCAATTCTATGTTGCAATTTATTTGCAATTGCACATGCATGTATGTTGCACTCTCTGCAACTTTTCCTCTTCTTTGCACCTCTTTATCTGCTCTGTATTTACTTCTTTTTTTGCACCCCCTATTCTCTGCATCTACTTCTTACATAGAAACATATCCCCTCTTTTATAATGCACCAGTTTGAATGAGCGAAACCCAAACAAAAAGAGAAAAACATAATCAAGGGGTTTTACATTACAGGTGCAGTAAGATAGAACATTCTCTATTTTACTTATAGAATGTACACCCAAATTAGATTCTTTGGCTTTTTTTTGGGTTCATATTATTCAACCTCAATACATTCTTTGTCTGCAACTTCACTCTCCACACTCTACTGTTGCTAACCCTTCTTTTTCTCTTCTGCACTTATGGCTAACACTTTGTCATTTTTTTCAAATATTTTAGTGGTCACCATGTGAAGGTCACTTCTTTCTTTTTCAAACAAAAAACTCCATCTATTTTGTCTAGATAAGCAAAGGGTGTGTTACTTGTGACCTTTAAAATACTTACATTTGCATCTCCTGTTCCTTTCAATTTGACTCAATGTGCAATAGATAGTGAGTGAATCTACCCAATGCCCACAACAACACCATCAAATGGATCCAACAACTCAACTTTATCCCCTTCTTGGAGTTTATCAATAAATGTCTACAAAAATTTAAAAAAAACACATTATATTGAGATATAAAACACACATTATATTGTTTTTGACAGTTGTATGTAATTTCTTATGTCTTGGAACAAATCAGTTTTTATGTGTGCTTTTATAAAACACTCTATTACAACTAAGCTCTAAGCTTTCATATGTAAGTTATATGTTCTCCCTTATTTTCATAATCTATGTATACTAGCTAATTACACTTCCCTACTATTTTAATTAGCTTCTATTAAATAGGTAATGATTACCCTTATTTACATAATAAAACAACCATTACTTACTTGAATATTACTTGAATAGTACTTACTTGCATGTGGTTTCATAGCACTCACCTCAAGTTCAACACGACTACCACTATGAATATCATGTGCATGTTCATTGAGTTCATCATCATAATCACTATCAATTTCATTACAAACATGAAGTTATACAGATTTACAAAGAGTTCTATTGACAGGGACTTTTTCTTTTTGTCCTACTTTCATATAATTTCTTTGTATCATGTGGTTAAATCATCATGCAAAAATTAATATAAGTCAAGTAAATAATGCAAAAGCTATAAATTTTTGTCTAAAAGAACATTTTAAGCATGAAGAATGACAAAACATTGGGGTAAATTAAATTACAACTTAAAGAATGCAAAAGCTATTATTTTTTGTCCAAAAGAAGAATGACAAAACATTCAGATAGATTTACTTACAACTTAAAGAATGCAAAAGCTATAAATTTTTGTCCAAAAGAAGAATAACAAAACATTGGGATAGATTAACTTACAACTTAAAGAATGCAAAAGCTATATTTTTTTTGTTGAAAAGAACATTTTAAGCATGACGAATGACAAAACATTGGTATAGATAACTGACAACTATTATATTAATTACCTTAACTTTAGGACAACTAAGACGACTGTGTTGTGCATTCTTGTCCACTTCATCACTATCAATATCGGCAACTCTGTTGACATCATGAAGGCATTTTTGTTTTACTATTGTTTTGATAAAATTGTTCTACATGTGGTTTAACCATCGTGCAAAAAATAATACAAAGCATTCAATAGTCAAGTAAAGAATGCAAGCTATAAATTTGTCCAAAAGAATATTTTTTAGATCACTCCAACAATAAAGAAACTGGGTTGGATTCTCATACACTTAGATTTCAATAATCTACATATTAAGAGGCATTTGTATATAGAATTTCCAAACAAGAAGAAATGAGATCAATAGAGCTTCTTACCTCATCTGAATCCATGGATTTATGCTCATTCCATGGAGAAACTATAGGGTTAACGAATTCAACCAACTGCAAAACTTGCTAAGTGAGACTGAATATGCAACTCATTACCTTTTAGTACCCTGGTTCATTTGAGTTGACATGATCTATAGAGGCTCCTACTTGGAATTGAATAGATGGTTGTGAAATCTTTGTTGACAAACTAAATTTTGACTTCATCCTACTCTTAGATTTACTAGCATCTAGCGCTGCCATATAATTGACAATATCTTCTACACCTACTTCTCTATTACTATTTTCCACCTAAAATGCAATTTCAATTTCAACATATAGTCAGTTCAATAAAACATTGAAATAAATAACACAATGTAAATTGAACCAAAAAACCATAAACTTACTACAAATTTTTCCATTTTGGCGTGCAACCCGCCTCAGCCAAATGTATATCTAGCCCTCACATTATCTTTTTTCTCTCTTGCCTCTATTAATCTTTGCCAAATATTCTTTGAAATGCATACTTTTTCTCAATGCCTCCCACTATTTGGGAGATATAGCGAAGTTTAACCTCTATTTTCCCTCTATGATTGTTTTTCTGCAATTGTATCTAAAATTGTTTGTCAAAATTCTCATCCTTTGCTTGTAATATTTTCTAGAGATTTTTCCACCAATAGTCTCAAAAGAATTTTCATTTTTTGTATAACATTTTCCACAGCTCGTGGATCTTTCTCTACAAAACTTGATTTGAAAATATCCAAATGGGCCCTACATCTTACACCTAACTCGGTAGACCACTTTACAGCATTTGGCCCAATAGGCTCACCATCTCTCGATACTTCAAGCAAGAATGGCTTCTTGCCTTCTAATTTTCCTCTTTTGGATTCCTCTCTATAGATTTGTACAAATCTTGACTCAATCTTTGTCTTTTGACAAAAGCATCCACATATTCTATTAAATTACTACTACCAATATTTCTGGTTGATCCACTAGTTCCATCAAAACTTCAGGTGCACTTTGAGGCACAACAGATGCAAGCAGTCTCTCTTCATGACTTTCATTAACCGGAGTTTCATGCTCCTTGGCCACATCAGCTGTGGCATGAGTAGGTAGATCAGTATCGATCTCTACAGATTTCACATCAAACACATCCTTTAATGTTGAATAAAGCATCTACAGACCTGTTGTTCCTTTGTTCTAATGTTTTTCAATAATCTTTCTTAGAATTAGTTCTAAGAGATCATCGCAACATTGCACATCACCATGTGTTATATCAGGTTGCACATCACCATGTGCTATATCAGGTGATGAGTCCAATTAATGGCTCAATTTTGATAGGGTTTATTATCTATTTGTTGTTGTTATCATATACTTTGGCACTTGGTTGTTGACATTTTCCATGATATTTCCTTAAAACCATAGACATTGGGCATAAGTTTATCCTTGTGACTTTTAATGACATTAACATGCTATGTGAAGTATCTATGTTAATTTTACATATGGATTGAATGGATGTTACTTTAAGGCAATTTTGGATATGCAATTGTTTGTCCGTGCTAATATCATTATGCAGATGTTGATGTCAATGAAGCTTGCAAAGTGGAGAAGCTCTTGAAAAGTTGGATTTTGGATTTCAGAGTTGTAGCAGCTGAGATATAGCTCATAGAACATGTTTGAGTCACTCAAGGACTCAAGCCTCCAAGATCATCTACAAAAACCAACAACAAGCTTCCACAAAAGGGAAAAACAAGAACATGAAATTGCAACAATGGATGCAAGATGTGGCCAATATGCAATACTCAAGATTGCAATAATATATTGAACTTACACAACACTCAACTGAGCTTTGGATTGATACAATGTACATATGAATTCTTGCTTATATAGGCAAGGAGTGAGATAGGATTAAACAAAATAATGATAAGTGTCGTAATCCTATCACATAAGACAACTAAACCATAACAACTTAGGACAGACGCATTAAATTTTCAATGCAAATATTAAATGCATGAGAGAATTATTAAATGCCTAGATAACTAAAAGTAAATAATGAGACATGGCCCCATTATAACTAACTTCTAGAAATGACAACTAAGAAACTTAACTCCTAAGTAAACATAATAATGTGAATAGGTCTTCACTAATAACTAGTTAGGAAATAACCCCATTCACACCAACACCCCCCCTAAATGCAACTTAGTGAGTAGATTATTATGCAAATGACACAAAGATGGGTCTTGGCTACGAGACCATGTTAGGTACCCATGTGCATATGCAAATAAAATCTCTCACAAATGGAGAAAAGCAGAAAACCCAATGGGACAAAACTTCTCCCCAAAAGAGAGAAAGAAAAAGAGACCATTTAGTGCCCCCTCAATGAAATGATTCATCACAAATCCAATCAATCTCCATCCACACAAAGGATGATAAGAGAGACCATTTAGCGCCTTCCTCCCCACTCTCCCCATAATGAGATAATTTGCTATAAAGAAGCACGGGAAGCACACTATGAAGTAATATTGGAATCCTTAATTCGACAAGCAAAGGAAAGATAATTTTGTTTGC
This sequence comes from Sequoia sempervirens, assembly GCA_007258455.2. NCBI lineage: Eukaryota > Viridiplantae > Streptophyta > Pinopsida > Cupressales > Cupressaceae > Sequoia > Sequoia sempervirens. The sequence continues at coordinate 7,073 of VDFB02098322.1, read as the reverse complement.
TAGAAACCATATTAGAGTCACTCAAGGACTCAAGTTGGAATCATGATAAAGCAACAGCAGACCTGATGCCAAGGAACATTGGAACACCCATTATATCGTGCAACCCTTGAATCTATGAAGCAACAGTCGATTAAAAAATGATCAGGAACGGAAATGAAGTGCAAAGAAAATGTAAACCTAATGCATGTAAAAAAAGGAAATAGTGCATGCATTGATAAATGTTCACATTTGCCTCCTTGAATAAAAAAAGACCTTAGATCTGTGTAGAGGAAAAAATCTGAAAAAAATGACTTGTATGATGTGAAGTGCTCGAAACTATCTTTTCATTGATATCTCATTTGCCAAAAATAGACACCATGGCAAAAAGTTATGATTTTATTTTAAAAGTGTAAATTTTGCCAACTGACAGTCAGCAGACACAACCCTTTTGATTTGATTTCTGAAAAATTTATTGGATGTATGCAAAAACTAATTGATACCTAGATAATATTTTAATGCTACCAATAAAACCCAAAAAGTGTTTGAATCCAAAAACCAGAACATGCGTTTTGGTAAAAATAAAATAAACTTCACCTATAGGAAAAATAGTTGTGTTGGAATATTTGACAGTCGTTTTTTGCAAAATATGCTCACTATCTGCAAAATCTAGCATATACCCATATGCTATTTTGTGGTTTTGAACAAAACCCAGAAATCATTTTTCTCGAAAGTACACGAGGCAAAATATATGTCATTTTTATCCAACATGCACCCTGCAAAAGCTCAAGCTCAAATCACCCTCAGATCTGAGAAGGGGTTTTGCAACTCTAAAGCTTTGATACCATGTAGGAGTTGAGAATAGCTCATAGAACATGTTTGAGTCACTCAAGAACTCAAGCCTTCAGGATCATCTGCAAAAACTAACAAGCAGCTTCCACAAGAGGGAAAAGCAAGAACATGAAATTGCAACAATAGATGCAAGATGTAGCCAATATGCAATACTCAAAATTGCAATGATATACTGGACTTACACAACACTCAACTAAGCTTTGGATTGATACAATGTACATATGAAACCTTACTTATATAGACAAGGAGTGAGATAGGATTAGACAAGATCATAATAAGTGTCTTAATCCTATCACATGAGACAACTAAGTCATAACAACCTAGGACACGCATTAAATTCTCAATGCAAATATTAAATGCATGAGAGAATTATTAAATGCCTAGATAACTAAAGGTAAATAATGAGACATGGCTCCATTATAACTAACCTCTAGAAATGACAATTAAAAAACTCAACTCATAAGTAAACTTTTAATAATGTGAATAGGTCCTCACTAATAACTACATGGCTCCATTATAACTAACTTCTTGAAATGACAATTAAAAAACTTTACTCATAAGTAAACTTATAATAATGTGAATAGGTCCTCACTAATAACTAGTTAGGAAATTACCCCATTCACACCAACAGGAGTCATTTTATGAGAGCTCTTGAAAAGTTGTAGATGGGAAACTATACAATATTCCTTGCAATCAATTCATGAGTTCATGAAGTTGTAGATGGGAAACTATACAATATTCCTTGCAATCAATTCATGAGTTCATGAAGTGCTAGTTGGGTAAACTATACAACATTCCCTGCAATCTATTCATGAGTTCATGAAGGGTTGGTTGGACAAACAGTTGCAAGGGCAAGTGCATGAAGTGGAGGCCATGAGATGGGTGAAGCTTGCCTTGGGTTGTTTCACCACATTTGCCTCTGATAAACCCACCACTGAAAAAACTTTGTTGGTGATGAAAGGATTCTTAGAATTTCCCCTACCATCAACAATAGTAGGAGCCCTTCAAGATTTTGCAAGTAGATCAACACTTCGTTAGTAATAAAAAGCTAGGTTCCTTGTAAAATTTAACCAAAAAGAAACAAAACCAATCACATGCACATTCACTCTAAAGTCTTTACATCTTATACATTGTTGAGTTCATAACAGTATTATTATTGCACATCTCATTTTAAAATATTTGATGTGTGACTTCAATACAATGTACATGTGAATTTTTGTTGTGCTTGTATATATGTATTGCATTACCTTACAACCATGGATTGCTTGTAGTGTATGCCAAGTAATCACTTTGTTAACAATAGGGTACTCCCTAGAGGGTTTGTTAACCTTTTTTTATTTTATAAGATGGTATTTTTTGCCTCGTGAGAAAGCTAGAGGTCATCCTTGAATTCATGGTTCATTGATAGCATGATTGCTTCTTAAGTTTGCATGGCATTGACTATATGACTTTTTATGTGCTTCGCTTAGTTGCAATCTTGATTGAGTTTTCAATATTGTATATTCTCTCAAGTACAATGGAACGTTGATTTGATCCTTTCTCCCAGTTGACCTATCTTTCAAATTAGCTTTTAAAACATGAAAAACATGACTTCTTGAGGGTTCTAGAGATTCTAGGATTCGTAATTGAACCAAGTCACAACAAATGATCTACAATAAAGTATTTATGTGAGTTGCATACCCTTTTTATGATGTTTATGCTTCTTATTTGACTTATTTTATGTCCTTTGAAGTGATATTGGATCTATACCAATTCTTCCATTGTGTCTTGTTCCTTTAAGCTATGCCTATTGTTAATGCTTCAACAATGGACTAAATAAGTAAGAATATCTACTTAATATTGCAGAAAACATATGTCTCAAAACAAAAGAATGGAGAGGGAAAGATTGACCCCAATTTGAGTTTGAATGTTGGGAGACAAAAAGATGATTAACATAAGATACTTGGATGTTCATAGAAAAAGGGAAGTAGAAATAAGTTGTGTCCATGAAGATGGGATCTAATAGGTCATTACAAAAGGGAATATGTATTTAAACTTAAGCAGTAATAACTATGTACCACTTAGAGGAGAGGATGGAGGATTCACAATTGTGGGTTGGGAGACATCTTTCAGAAATCCAATTGCCTTATTCTCAACTCTTGTGTATGCTTCATTCTCCTTGTTCAAATGATTTTGTGAATGTTTTCAACACGCCCCCCCCAGTACTCGTATGTATCCTAGGTTGGGTCAGCTCTAGATTCGTCCAATGTATGTCTCGAGCACCCCAAGTTCCCTAAGGATCCTTCACACTCCCCCCACTCCTCCCCACTCCCCGCCCCCCCAAAACCAGTATTGATTTGGTTCAGGTCTAGGTCACAAAGGGACCCATAGGGAACCTAGGGTCCTCAGGCGAACCTAGTGGGTCCTTCAAAATTGTCCCGCATCCCCCCTCCAATATAATACCCATATGGGTTTGGTTTGGGTTTGGGTCACAAAAGGACCCACAAGGAACCAAAGGTGTGTGGGAAAGACCATAGGCAAACTTAGGTTGAACCCAATTGAACCCAAAGGGACCCAAAGTCCGCCTAAAAAAATAGAAAAAAAAAGGTTACTTTTAGAACATTTTTATAAACAAAAAAGTGCCTCCATAACTAATTTTTCCCTTATGTGATAAAACTGTGAAAATGACGTGCATCATGAAATTTTGTGTGGTTTCAAAGGCCTTAATTTGAGCTTGGTTGTGGGGGCTCTACTCCTCAACCCCACCTCGTATCAAATCAAGAGTGTTGACCCCAAATCCCAAAAGGAGCAATGTCTCTCAACCCCACTAGGGGTGTTGCCTCCAAACCCCCATGGGGGGCACAATCCCTCAACCTCGCTATGTTTGTTGCCTCCAAACCCCCACAAGGGGTGCTCTCCCTAACCCCATCGTAGTCTCCACTTTCAAACATCCACTAGTTATTAAAATCTTATCACATAAGAAACTTGATTACAAGGGGGTGGTGAGGAACTGGGATCTAACTTTCGAGTGTGTTGATTTAAACATTATTGTTGCACAACTTGTCAAAAATCTATTTAGATGAGGCAACTTATATATGTCTAATGGAAGTGCATTCTATCCCATTGTGGTTCGAATGAAATTGAGCCAAATTTTAACTTTGATGTTTTGATGAAAAGTGATATGAAGATTATTAAATACCGGGAGTAATTTTCATTGCATACTAAAATTTGACAAATCATTGAAATATGAATTTATGAGTTCTCATTTTTGCAAATTATAAGGTATTTTATATTTTGTTTATTGACAATTATGAGTATCACTATTTTATATATATATATATAAATATAAGAATTATCATATTGCCATACCCGCACCTGTACCAACAACTTAATTTTAATATAAAGACACTAACTCTAAAGTAAATAAAAGTAACTCTTAGTGAATAAAAAATTAGTTTTATGTCTAACTTTTAAGAATGTTAGTATTAATAATATTATAACATTAAAATAAAATTGTAATTAAACTAGCATAAATATCTTAAATACATCCTTCCAAAATGCTGAAAAGCTTCAGATGCGTATACATCCTAAATAACAAATTTACTATGGACACCTTGAGATAGCTATCTATTAGCCTTTTGGATAGGATGTATTTAAGATATCCATATTAGTTTTTAATAAATTGTTCCAGTCATTGTCCAAATGACTTGCACCGCACGATCACATGAAATTGGCAATTATTTACAGCAGAGATCCCGTTTTCTTTAGCGGTGGGGATACACAATTCGATTGATGTATCGTCATATCAAATTTGGTAGAGTCGAAGAATCAACAACAGCTCTAAATGTTACTCGGTTCCCCTCTATAAAAGCAGGAATTTTCGAGAGAACATAGAAATAACAACCAACACCAAAGTTTCCTTGAATAATGAAAGGAGCTGCAGCGATTGCTAACCACGCTCCCTATTCTCCAAGACCCAATAACTGACAACACATGACTTCCTTATCAGAGTACTGCAAACAAATACCTCTAATAAATCTAAAAGTTAGAAACAAAAATATTGTGAAGAAAGAGATAAGCTGCAATACCACACTCAAAAAGTAAATCAGGTGATTATAATTCCAAGATTAATTCAAATTTAACTAATAAATCATATGATACTAATAATAGAAGAAGCTACATTACTACTTACATATAGCTACAAGTACACTTAACTGGTAAATTAATGCCGGTAGAGTACTGTGAAGGCATTGTCCAGCTATATAGACGGTGATAAGACAACAATAATTCCAAGTTTTATTTTCAATACAAAAGCACCATCCCGTGCTTCAAATTCAAATGATCTTAACTACTCGGCAAAGTAGAAAGTATGAACTGAAAAAATTTGCATGACAAGAAAAACTCAAAGTTCTTCGTCTAAGAAACAAAAACATCCAACAATTCTACAGGGAATGTGGATGAGTTTTGCCATAAACCTTCACACTTCTGACTGGTCCAAATAATAAAACATAAACTTGTAAGCATTCCAGCAATTGCATAACATTGTATGCGCAACAAGACACATCAAATTTAAACATAGAAAAGAAATGAGTAAAGCAAGTTCATTAACAACATTGAATGCTGCGAAATTTGTAACAATGTGATTTTCATTGCTGCATTTCTTACATAGAAATTAAAAGCCATTGAAGATGTAAAGTATCATATACAGTAAAAATATATTATATATAAACAGATATCAGATTAAATATAGGACTAGCTTCTATGTACATCAGGCAGCTTTAGCAAAAAAGCTCACAACAATAACCATATCAGGGACAAGGGAATGCCAGCTTGCACAAGCTCCTCGAATTAACACATACCCAAACCTGGGGTTCAAGATCAGTGTTTGAGTCCACAAGGAATTGATCTCGTGAACAACCAATCAATTTCATCCAATGTGTTCAAACCCGACATTTACGTTCAAAAATCCAAACACTGGTGATTTAGAATTGGAGAAACCATTGAACTTCAGCACATGCTCAAAAACAGGTTCGTAACCAAATCCTTCTGAGAAATTGAATGCTTACTGGGTCTGTAGTTAAAAAAAAATTTTGCTTCCACAGGAAATTGAATTTGTGATCAACCAATTGATTTCATTGAATGCCTAAAAACCTAGTATCTACAACTAAAATTTTAAACCCTGTGGGTTTTCAACTGGAAATACTCTCAGGCTTCAACACATTCTCCAAAACCATGGGTGCAATGCTGCAACATTCACAGATTGAAATTTTAACATTTATGATTTAAGGTATGGTCTAATGGAAAATGTTTTACAAATATCAATACTATACAAATCTCATTCATTTCAAAATTGTATGTGTGTATTTTAGATTGGCGTGTTACCATTTATCTAGCAATTGTTTTTGTTTTTAAGTAAAAGTTTCCCACAAATTCACATATCTTAGTAGGTTAAACGTTAGCAAATGTAGTAAGCATCTTTATAATTATAATTTTTTATATTTAAAAGGTCATCTAAACTTTTAATATATGCATTAAAAACTCCTAGAATGCACATAAACTTTGGCCATTATAATAAACTGTACATACATTTTACATGGATGGTAAATCAAGAAAACAGAGGATTTGCAATGAATTATAATAAACAATATATACATTTTATATGGATGGTAAATCAAGAAAACGAAGGACTTTTTCAGAATGCATCTTACATTAAGCAGAGAACACTTTCTTATTAAGGAAATAACTTTACTCACAAATCAAAATAAAATCTGAAAAAGAATAGCTATCAAAAATAGGTGCGCATATAGAAAGAGCATTTTAAACAAAACTTGAAGAATTTATCTTAAAAAATGGACAACCATTTAGATATTTTCAAACAAATAGAAACATTTTCATTAGATTCTTCAACTAATTCTGATGCAAGAATATTGAAAATAGTACTGACTGCATTTAGATATTTAATGTTCTTTTAGGCCAACATGGTCTGGAAGAACCTAACAAGGTGCTTTTACTTATCCAGAAGATTGTTTATACTGGAATTAGATAAGAAATAATTCTCCAACATTTGCTTTATTGTCTTGACTCAAAACTTCATGTGTTAGGTTGCAATCTCAAATGTTTTGTGTAATTAAGAAAACGAAGGACTTTTTCAGAATGCATCTTACATTAAGCAGAGAACACTTTCTTATAAGGAAATAACTTTACTCACAAATCAAAATAAAATCTGAAAAAGAATAGCTATCAAAAATAGGTGCGCATATAGAAAG